>APFE030044863.1:62868-170513 GCA_000404065.3 Pinus taeda | reverse complement strand
TCGGGGCAGCGCCCCGAAAAAAAAATTTTTGGACCCTATATTAGGTTGGGTGAACCTACCTATGGTTTTTCGGTCCATATTTTTGGATGCGATGGTTTTCGGTCCATGGTATTGGATGCTTCGGCATGTATAAATATGTATTGTAACATTGAAAGGAATATAATGAAAAATAAAGCTGGTAGTCTCGGTCTTGAGATCCAGTGGGAAATCTCTGTGTATATGTGTTTTATGTGTTATGCTCTCGCATTTTTATTTTTCCTGTGATTTAGAATTCGTATGCAGGTAATTTCTGTACGGGGTTAAAACCTACAACCACCACCCTATTAAAATCTGCCTTGGTAGCAATTTTGATTGGGTCCCCTAGAAGTTTGATCTTTCACCTCTCTGAATGATCTATTTTATCCCAGGGATTTTGACTCTTTGTTGAGTCAAATCTTCAATTCCTAATGGTTAAGCCCCCCTTAATGAATCTCTGCTGCATGATTCATCTATAACCCTTTCTATCCCTTCATTCACATCCTGCATCGAGACTTTTTCAACCCTCGAAACCTCCCATTGTACCTTTATTTCTATATCATTGTTTTGATACAAAAAATACTCTACAAACATGCATAACTCACCCTTTTCTCTTATCACAATCAACACTACACACCACTATACACCGGACTTGACAACATTGTTAACCATAACACATATTTATTTCAGGTCCAAAACCCCATCGCATATCACAATAGGCTAGGCCCAAGGCTTGTATATAAAGTACATCGCAATCTACTAGACCCACTAGGATCATTAACCACAATATATATATTTTGGGTCTAGAGCCCATTGCATATCACGATCACACTACAATGAAACCCAAGGTCCATTCACTCACCATTGAAATATTGTGATGTGATATAGTGGACCTGCCAGTAGTATTAACCAGAACACATATATTTCGGGTCCATAGCCCTATCGCTAATCGCAATCAGCAGTCGGTGAAAGTGAAGCCCATGCGATATGTGAAGGGGAGATGAGCGGACCCGGCGATAATTATACACCCGGGTGCATAGTATTTGAAGTCTAGATTTATGGGCGGTCGCAAGTTTTCCCGTGTATTCACGTGTTTTTTGATAAAGTATTGAGGTTCGGGTTTTCAAAGGGAAGTCTTATATTGTAGACCCAACAAAGCTATCAACTGCAACACATATATATTTCAGTTCTAGCCAATCACATAGTGCAATAGGCGGAGTCCAAGGCTTAAACACAAGGTGCGATGCGATTAGCAGACCCCACGATGGTTATAGACCCGGGTTCATAATGTTTGAAGTCCAGCCTTATGGTCAGTCGCTGGTTTTCCTGTGTATTCCCATGTATTTCGCTAAAATGGTGTGGTCCGGGTTTTCAAAAGAAAATCCCGTAAAGTGAATAGTCTACCTTTGAAGCGTTGTTAAGGCAATCCTTGAGTAAAAAAGAATATTATGGGCAACGAGAATACGTGTCACAACAGGTTCAGTGGTTTCATAATTATAGTTGCTCTATGTTGCAAAATTAAATGGAAGTTGTGGCTAAATGCAAGGTTTTATTATGATCATGTTTGTCATATTTCTCTTAATCATAACTAATATGAATCATTTTCTGCAGGCGAGTACGAATGGACCCAGTTGCGGATAAAGGCCATTTATATCAAGATGACACCTCCACACCACCGGTGTCGAAATTGCAAAGGCATATTCTACAGAAAGGGATACGAACCGCCATAGTGCATAATGGAGGCATGCTCCATGTCAAAAGGAAGCACAACGCTGATACATGAAAATGTTACTACCTCCAAACACACCTTCAACCATGCTAGATGTGGGATGATGAGCACAGTTTCTTCAGTTTCCTTTAGGAAATGATAGGAAATAACGTCCGTTCAATACATGTGTGAAGGGATGACACGTAGTCATTCTCTCTTAATCAACATTTGTTCATTCCCCAGGAAATGAAGCACTGTAGCATATATTCCCTCTACGTGTCAGTCATTTCACCGATCGACTCTACGTCTTATATTTTAATGTATATATGGAAAAGGGTAGGAAGGGGAAAGGTCAGGGGAGGAGATGGAGGGTCAGTCTTTTCTACAAAAGTATTACCTCCAAAGAGGGGTGAAGGAATTTTTTTTTGGGAAAAAAATAGCTTTTGATTTATTATGAATAAAGAAGATTGTTTGGGTCAAGAAGGAGCCTATTGTTTCAGATTATTTTCCTCTTCTTTCATGTGTTTAGAATCAGTGTGTAGTTGCTGGCATGAATATAAAATGTTTTTTGCTTTGTGCATATCGATAACATATAGTTCATGATTATTCTTGGTTATTCGAATATAATTCAATAGCATGGCAAACTCATGAGTGGTTGCTGATTCGAAACCATATTAAACATCAGTTGCAAGTTTTATTCGTATGGAAAGGAATGCATATTCTTGTATGAGTAATTAGATTGCAATTACTATTTAATACAACCTAGTTCAATTGTGAGCCAGTAATTGATTCATTTGGACTTGGAATCTTTATATGATGTTTGATCTCTTTAATTATGCTCCTGCAAGATAGATTAGAGTAGTTAGAATTAGCATAGATAGGATTTAATACATATAGGTTAGTTGTTTCCTTTTGTTGATTTAATTGAAGTATTCCTCCTGAAAGAAATATTTGAACACCTAGAACAGTTCACGGGATCCTTTAAAAGCCGTTGGAACTAGCCAGCCCAAACGAAAACAGATCTAATTGGGATCTGCGATCGGGTTAGTCCCCCTTGTTGGCATAGCGAAAACTCTCCGTGTCAATAGGTTGACACAGTGAAAGAACTATCCTCGAAATCGGTTTCATTTTTAAACAAGTTTGATATAGAAAAGAACTATCCTCGAGACCCTTGTTTCATTTTTTAACGAGATTGACACAAGGCAAATAACTATGCTTAGGACTCCTTGTTTCATTTTTTAACGAGGTTGACACAAGACTAGGAACTATCCTCATGACTCCTTGTTTCATTTTTTAACGAGGTTAACACAAGACCATGAACTATCCTCACCCTCTATTCATGAACCATATGAGAACATGGCTCCCAAGAGGTCTTCACTAAATGGAATAACCATGCTCTGGGGGGACTACATGTCATTTGGTACCAAAGATAGATTGGGTTCCAAGCCCACAGTACATAATGTACAATACCATTGATGTGATCATCAACCGATGCGATGATGGAATAGGTAGCCACATAATTGAACTATGGCGAGGAAGGAATTTCTTGCAAACAAGAGAAAATAGCAGGCAATGGTTGCAAAGGAGGCACCTGGTGACCAATGAACGACAGTTGATCAATAGTCACAATTCTCCCTTCGTGCGGAAAACAAACCAAACGGAAAAGTGAAGAAACAAGAGCTCCCATGACATAAACATAGCCGCATCCAAGGAGAAGATTGAAATCTAAAGTACCTTGGACTACCATCATGTCGATATATATGGTCTTCCCTTCCAAATTAATAGGGAACTTTGGAAGGATCTCTAAGGGTTGACTGGTTCCTCCGTTGAAAGCCAACATATTCTGAGTGATAGGCACAAGCTGTGGGGAACCCAAATCTTGCGAAGTAGTAGAAGACATGATGCTAACAGACACGCCTTCATCTAATATAGTGCCATGTACTACCATATTATAGGCTTGTACTATGATCTGGAAAGGAACATAAGATGGGAGGCGAAAAGAAGTCAATGGAACCCAATTGAAAGAAATGAAAAAACTACTTGGTGGGGGCATCACATGATTTCTCCCATGCTATATAGGAATAGGAGAAGGACTCTCCTAAAAAACTAGGATGGGAGGGTCACTCTTTAATTCATGAGAATATGAGGTGATGAGAAGAACATGAGTAGTATGATCACCACTCTATTTGGGAACAGAGTGAACAACTGAAGACAGAGCCAAGTCAACACTCTTTTTGGCCAATGGTTGGTCGGGAACAGACACAAGAGAGTCTCACTGAGGAAGAGATGAACCTAAGTCAATCTCTTGACCAACTAGGAGAGGGTCAGAAGAAAACATCCGATAACCAATAGGAAGTTGGGGATGAGGAGCTATAAGGTTTTTCAAAACTTTGGAAGCTTTATTGATAAGAGGATAAAGGTGAAGAAGATGATATCCTTCACATAACCTACAGGGGAATCTAATCTTCCCTTTCTTCTTACCATTGCTAACCGAGGGTGTATCATCAACACGATTTCCATAGGTCGATAAGGATGCTCAATTCAAGTCTTGAGACCATACCTTTAAGACTTTGGGAATATCAGGACAATCTCAAAGGATGTGGTCACTCTTACATAGCCTGCAGGGGAATTTTACCTTCCGTGGAGGATTGGAAGGTTTTTTGACAGGAAGTGAATTTAGAACAATAGTTGCATGATTGGTCTCGCATTTATCTGACTTCTTCTTCTTTGTCTTCTTCTTCTTCTTCTCAGCCTCCTAGTTACTCGATTTGAGTCTTTCACCGGGCGAAGTAGAAGAGGAAGGTGAAGAAATAGGGGAAGAAGGTGATAGGTCAACTTTAGAATTAACCTGATGTAATTCAAATGAAGGAGATGTTGGGGCAAGAATTGAGACACTCGAGACCACCGAGGTCAAAAATAACCAGACAAGTAAACCGATGGTTAACTCAGGGAGGGACAACATTTCCATATAAAGAGCACCAACATTTCCAAAAGAAGGAAAAGGACATCTTAACATCTTTCATTAGATTTCCTTCTTCTTCAATACATTTTTCTTTGTTGTCCCTCTGTAACCCTTATTCTAGAGCTATCCTTGTCTCATCATCTGTACTAATATTCTCCTACATTTGTTCTTCATCAACAACATTAATCAAGTTCATTAGATTACCTATTTGAGACAGTATTCCTTCATTCTTCATCAGAATAAGATCTTGATCTTCCGTCTGTTAGCACTCAGAATGAACCTCAGGCTGATGAAAGGCAACTCTGAGGTAACCATAGACCAAGCTTTCCATCTGGCATCTAGCCCTACCAGACCAGAGAGGGCTCTCTCTTTGCCAATAAAATGTGGCTGCAATAAATGAAATTTTAGGCCAGCTATGGAGTATGGGGATTTGTTTGAAATGTTTTGGGTCGAAACAGCAAGAGAAAGGACGATTGGGCTATGGAGTCGATGACAGTTTCTGTCGGCAAACTTGGGGCAAAGTAAGTGCCATGTTTAGCCAGATAGAAGATTGCAAATGTGAGAAGAATAGGGGAGAAATCCTGCTGCCCTATAGCCATTAAACAGGGAATGGATCTGTTGTAGCATCGTTAGACGAAAGAGAAACGTGAGGTTGCTAAACAGAGCATATAGAAAAAGATGAATTCTACAAAGACAACCATTACATCTAACAGCAAAATCATCATGAGAGGAGCATCATAAGGGATGGATTCCTAACACGTCTCTTAGAAAATGTTGTAACAAGGTAGAAAAAACATAATGTGTAAATGAATTTATGAGAAAAACATACTGGACATTTAAGCCTTGTGATGGATCCCAGGTCTAAAGGGTAGAAAACTACTTTATTATGATATTCAATAAAACTTTACACAGTCCAAATTCCTCCCTGCTGCCAAAATCAAACCACTATCTTTTAAAAAATATCCTATATATACTAAATTAGAAATCAATTTTTATTTCCTCAACATAGGAAATAGGAACTAATAAAATAAAATGAAAAATAAAATCCTATCATAAAAAAATATTATAAACTAATTTGCAACTAAAATCCCAAACTATCTCAAGAACCATTTTTGAAAACCCAAATTATGTGAAGGTTTTCCAAGTGGATTAATATTACTATATCTACTCCTTCAGGTGTGGAACCATATTCCACAAAATCTTCCTTTGACTGTCACCTTGCACCTTCCTGCATTAATTTTGAAGTTGTTTGATTGACCTACTATTTCTTGTCCCTCCTTGGATGTTCTCTGACTGCCATTTGTACCTAGAATTCTGTGAGCTATAAAATAACTGTAATGTCATCCTCTAAATCTGCAAAGGCAATTTCAGGCTCAACCATCCACAACTCCACAAGATGCCTTAATGTATGAGAATTTTTAGCACGAAATGTTGGACCAAATGTGTACACACTACTAAGTGTGCAAGCATAGGTCTCAACCTAAAGCTGACCAGAGACGGTCAAGAATTCTTGGCGAGTGAAGAAGTCCTGGGAAAATTCTATCTTCCCATCTTTCTGTGGGATGCCTAATTTCAATCTAAACCTTTCTTCCATCTTTAAGAGTTGATCTTTAAACTTCTGAAGTTGAGATATTGTAGCAACAATTGCTACGTTATCAACTTCATTGGCCTACAAATTTGACACCTTGCCACCTTTCTCTTTAACAAGGAACTTGGTAGCTTCTAAATCAGCTTCAGAAGGTGGAGGGTTTGCTTTCAATTCATGCTCTAGCCTATCTGCCTCACTAAATAGTGTTGTAACTTAAAACATCTCCCCGACACCCTCACAATCACTTGTTATAATAATAGGTGTATGGACATAACAAAACCCATGATTCTAGAAAAACGTATGTGTTGCATATGAAAGTGCATTACCAATTCAAGAAACTACAGAAATTGTGTTTGTTTTAGGTTGAATATTCATATAGCTCTTCAAATATTTCATAGAAAATTTTGTTTTTGCTATTGCATATTTAGGCTCCACAATCCCCACTTCCAAAATCTTCTCAACCTTTAACTCAATCGTTTGCTTTGTCCCTTCAAGTGGTTGCTTGAGCTCCCCTTCTACCATAATGCATGTACCTGTTGCTATGAGATGGCTATGAGAAGCAGAAGAACAGTCCACCAACACCGGTTATCGTATTTTAAATAGTTTTCCCCCCAATCAGCAAATGTCACTGTGTCAATTTCCTCGTGTCATAAGGAATCTAGTTGGATTTTTTCCTAAGCGAAGACCTTTTGCTCAATTACGAGCACCTACAGAACTTTGTTTTCTAGAATGGCCCTACGCGTAGCGTGAAACCCAGGAGTACAACGCCACCTCCTTCGGTTAGCTTGATTAGGGGAAATCTTTGATGACATTGATTGCATCGCTTCAACAACCACAATATCAAACATTCCTGATGACTCTCTACAAATTGGACTTTTTTCTATATGTTCAAAAACTTCTCCTAAATCCAAGGGTAATTTGTCACCTCTGCCATTTTGTTTGTCAGAAGTAATGTTTTAGTTCCTAAGAAGGTCTTGTGCCTCATCCAGATGTAACCTTCCTGAATGCCTGGAGACCTTAGCAAATTCTGAGTTGCTCACTCCTTTAGATAAGGTAGCCTTTGCTCCTTGAAATTTGGTTGCCTCTTCAATTTCTCATTCATGTTGCACATCAAAAGGAATGGTCATGTTAGAATCTAAACCACCTGAGTTAGCTAGCCTTAGCAAGCTCTACGACAGACGTTTGATGTTGTCATTTCTGTTGGGTATACGACCAAAGTCCCACATTGACTAGAAGTGGGGAGGATCATGGGTATATAAGGATGGACAAATATCTCCATTGGTATGAGGCCTTTTGGGGTAAGTCCAAAAGCAAATCCATGAGGGCTTAGGCCAAATTGGACAATATCATACCATTGTGGAGATATGTGGTGTCCAGAATCCTTACATGATCTACCAGCTTACATACACATTTACTCAGTCGTAAATGCAGATTGCTTGAGATTATTTGAACCCTTACTAATTGAGGATCCCGAAGAGTAGAGTCAATTTCCTTCTATTGATGACCTATTTCCTGAATATCTTAATGAATTGCAGGAAGACACAGTTCTGGACATGAAGGTGAGGACGACATGTAGAGGAGATGTTGAGTACCTCAGAGTAGGGCTCAAGTGTTCAAAGCCGAGCAGTGCAAAGTGAATAGAGATTGGACAAGTGAGACAATTGTACCCTCACTTAGTCGATGCTTGAAAACCAACTATTGGTGGTCCAAAAGCTTTTTCAATGGGAAGTCCATGATTCGAATTAGATCCATGTAAAATTATCAATTGCCATGATTGTATCAAATCGGGATAGACTTTGAATTTATGAAAAAAGATCTACCAGAAAGACCTCTAGACAATGGCAGTTTGCAGTCAACAAGGAATGATGAGGACCTCGGTCAAAGCATGCTAACTGAGGCCCATGGAGATCGTGCGGGAGGAAAAACTAGTAGTTAGGAAGCTCGGATCGGGAAACGAAGGCCATTTCTGATGCACGATTGTGCTGGGAAAAATCCCTCGAGAAGGAAAATCCTCGAGTGCTCGGTCACATGGGAAGCCGAGAAACCATAGGGAAAGCGCTAAGGTGAAATGCAGGTCCCACACTCCAAAACTAGCGGTATATTGGAGGCACATTGGGGTGATAAGAAGATTTGGGAGAAAACGAGCGATTCCATTCATCGCATGACACGTGTCCGGAGGATGAGAGAGAAAACCGCCTCTCATCGCGTGCCAATGGTCGAGAAAGTCAACTGCGTGAAATGAGTGAATACCATAGGATATGAGGGCTTTAGATCTAGCGATGGAGATTGCGCCCGATGGGAAAATTGGATTTGAAAAGGGAATTAAGCCACGACATACAAAAGTTTGAAGTCTAATTTGACCGCTGAGTTGGCGGATGAATCATTCCACAGTGTAACTGAAAAAAACGAATCGTCGAGGAAGAGCT
Organism: Pinus taeda; assembly: GCA_000404065.3. Lineage (NCBI taxonomy): Eukaryota > Viridiplantae > Streptophyta > Pinopsida > Pinales > Pinaceae > Pinus > Pinus taeda. Next base: position 161,814 of record APFE030044863.1, on the reverse strand, counting down.
GGTGTAGTTCTTGAGAGGATAAGTGGCCACTTCCCTGTGGGACGTTGGTGATGACAGAGAGGCAGGGAACTCCAAGTGAACAACAGAAGGCGATCTGAAGGGTTTGAAGAGGAAGGGAACAGTCAAGAACAGATTGGCTTTAAGCCATGAATAAGTAGAACAACACAGAGGATGATAGAAGAGAACCAGAGAAGAAAAACAGTGACAGAACAAGAAAAAGAGATAGTGAAGCAAGAAGCATAAAACAGAGAGCCAAGCTGACCTAAGGCAGCATCAGATAGACAGAACCAGGCTTGAGAGGTTCAAGCCATCCCTGTGAGGATATCTATTGGGAATTGAGCACCATTAGACTCATCCCCTTAAAATCCAGAGAGGTCGAGACTTGATAAGGTGAGAGTCTGTGCACTCTAGTGGCTTGGGGAATCCAAGGACCACCCTACTAAGCATCCTTTGTTTTAGAAGTCTCAAGTTGAGCTCCTCATTGCAAATCTCTACTTTAAAGACAAAATAAAAGAAGGCCACCACTAAAAGCTGGATCGGAGATGTAGCCCTGGAGAATAGGGCAAACTCCTTATTAATGCATTGTGTTCTTGTCTTTGCTTACTGTGTTTCCTTTACTGTTTTCCATTTTACATTGTCTATGTATTTCACAATCTAATCGATCCGTTGTCTAAAATAACATAGACACACACCAACACATGAGTCTATAATACCTTCATTCATTATTCAATTAACTAAGATCACTCAAGAGTGAATTTCAAATCATAAAATGCACACTACCAGTGGAATTAGGGTTTGGGGTATAGTAGGATAATTGGTCTACCTTCACAATTATTCCCTTTGTGAAGAAACATGATCATCCTAAAATATGACGAAACTACTACTAACATGACATATGTCTAGCTCTGACCAAGAAAACGGTTATAGTCAAGTTGAGCATCAACAACCTCAACATTTATTTGTTACAGATCCATTTGGGCACATTAAATCCCAACATCCAAATCAATGATATAGGACTCATCAAACCCTAAAATCAGTTGTTTCATGCCCTAAACAAGTCAACCCTTTGAATTCCTCCTTCCCAAATAGTTTCATGACTTTAAGACAACCAAAATTGCCTCTAAAGGGACCAACGTAAGTAAGCCCTTAAGAAGGTGCACTGCAGAGTAACTAAGTCCACTGCTAGGGTGCTCTGTAGAGTACTTAGGCTTCCTTTCACCTATGCTGGGTGAGAATGAGCGAAATTCACATAGGGTTTGGGAATATTTTTATGTTGTAGATTCATCTAGAAGTTTCCCTGTCTTATCAACTCCTATGAGCTCGAAAATGGATGAGGAATGAGTTAAGGATCATCCTATCCTCTCATCCCTTCCTCCATGGAACTAATTCTAAGTATGGAAGGCCATTCAATGTCACCATTAGTGACAAAACCTCCTTCATCTTCCTATAAATTGACCACTAATCTAAGTGATTAGGGGCTGGATTATGTTGAATTGTAAGGAGACAATGATTCTATGAGACTTGACTTTAGAGCAAATGATGTAATGCCACAAGAATTTTTTTCTTTTGATGTGATGTGGATGGGATCCAAGATGGAGGAATGACTTTGAATCAGACACTGATGGTTGTAATTCCTTATTCTATCTAATAAAGTGTTTGAACCTTTTTCCATATGATGTGTTCTTTCATAATGCTTATATGTATGAATTGCTTCTAATTCCTTTCATTTATATTCAATGGATCGTATGTTTGAATCGGTTTTCGTCTTTTGTTGTGTTGACAAGGTACTTTTCAAGTGGATTAAGTACGAGAAGGAGCGATGGAATCGATACAAGGGAGATGAGAGGAAAGTGGAACTACAAGTAGGCCTTCTATCCTCTCTTCTTATCTATTTCTTATAGGGAATGTCTAAAACACTTTAAACTATTGTTCTAGGCATACCTACTTGTATAGTGAATTAGTATTTATTCGTAGATGATAAATTATCCAAACAAATTGGCGAATCCACTGGGGAAGAATAATCTTTCCTAGTAGCTTATCCACCTCCTAAGACATCCTTGTAGACTCTATTTGTGTTCATAGACTGTAATTTCAGTTGTTTACATTGAAAAATTGGTCAAAACTGTGTCAAATTGCCTCTTGAAATGGCTTACTATCACTAACGCAAGCTTGTGAGGGACACAATGCACTATAGAGCATCTCTGGCTTAGGGAAAATGCTCTAAAGTGCACTGTCTCCCACTCTGGGCTGCGCTGATCCTCCTAGGATTAGTTTCCCAACTTTTGAAAGAGTTTTTACCAAGTTTTCTTTGTTTGATTGTTTGTTGATTGATCAATGAATATTATGTCTCTGAAAATGAGTGTTTATCTCCTGGTCTTGCCCGACTTTGATTGGATTGATTAATTTTTCTTCATGTTTTCTTTTTCATTATCAATCAATAGTCAAAGTTAGGATATAATTGATTAATCTTCATTCGAAAGAAAGTGTCGTAAAGTATTCTCTTCCTTTGAATCTGAACTATCGTAAAAGTCTTCATTCATATGAAATATTGATTGATTGTATGTTCTTATTTCCTTTTTGTTCATATTCACATTAAGGAAATCAAAAATAAATACATGCATGTTGCATTGAAAAAGTTTGTGTGTGCTGATAGGAATAGTGTAGGGAAAGTGCATTTAGACTGTTCTCTTTGCTCTTTTATCGAAAGAAATCTGATTGCTCTATCCCTAAGTAGTTAGGATTTTCATCATTAAATTAAATGGAAAGGATACTTATCATGATAGTTGCATTCCTAGGAATTTCAAAATACATCACGTGGTGAACTTGAAAGGAAAATTCCTAAGTAAGATCAACTTAAAATAAACATCAATTTACCTAATGGAGCATTGTCATTAACGAGAACATTTAGTGGTTCTAGGCTAGAGACGTGTTCCGGCGTCGTAAAACAAATCATCTGTCACTAACCTATCTGCAACACATTCTAAATGTGATACCTCATTCCACATACGTGAGTATATCGTAGCTCATCCACATACCTTCTGGTATATAGGGCGGTGTTACAGTACATAAAGTATATGGGAATGCTCTCACTATGTGGTTTTGCATTAGACAACACTTATATAGACTGGGCCTCCACGTACCTTCGGGTATATATGGGAGGACAACTCTAGGTTGTTATCCATCCTTAAGTAACTGAGTCAGCCACCTTGTAAACTGTCATACACCGAACACATCATTTGTGGATATTTCCTGCGCGTACTTCTTGGCTCGCCAGAAGGTATTCTACAGTTCACAGTTTCTTGGTAAACCTTTTTCCTAGTATACCCTTTTTTTTATTTCCTTTTTGATAATAAAATAAATTATCAATCGTGGAGGCACATCAACCCATACCCCATTGTTCATGGAGAACAGAAAGCAAACCACCTTTGCCTCCCGAAGCGACACCAATTTGAGCAAAGTGGTCTCGCTTAACTGAGTCTAGTACATCAATAACTCCTAATTCTTCATTTGAGTTACCTGAATCATTTATTTCGATAAGTACAGAGACTCTGGTTACTCCAATTATTTCTGGCCCATTAGTTTCTGAAGAAGAAGTTTCACAATTACCTGAGGACATTAGCATTGATCCTAGTGAAACAGTAACCGAGGTTGTTCAACAACAAGTTGATCCTCAAATTGAAGTTTCTCAATAAGAAATTAATTTTGAACTTGAATCAGTTCAACCAGAAGTTAATATAGAATCTATCTGAGTTCAAACAGAAGTTACTTCTAAACCTGAAGTTGTTCAGGAACCTCTTTCTAAAATTGTTGTTCATTTACCCGAACATCTGGACTTCGAATTTGAACATTCAAAAGTTGTTACTTTATCACAATCAACTAGTTATCCCTCAGACATCAGTAACTATTGAAACTTCAACTTCATCAACACCATAAATCTTTTACAGACCTGATGGTGAAGTCCTTCCACTAGGTTTAATTGCTACAGAGGAGAAATTGGAAGAAGATTCCACACCTGGAACCCCGTTTCACTTTGGAACTAGGATATATCTTTACCCTAATACTCTTGATTTTTTTTCTTCATTTGATCTTGCTTCTTTTCAAGTACCCATCGATTCTTTAGGACAACTTTTGGGCCAATTAACTATGGCTAAAAAACCGTCAACATATCATATTGTATCATCTGATGCAGCTGCAGCAGAATCTTCTAACCATCTTCAATGTTTTCTACCACACCTGAGTCGCACCTGTATGGTGAATCATCCGTCTCAGTTGGTTACCAATCATTGTTTGGAACCCACTCAGGGGTTGCTTCTACACCATGGTCATCATCCATGTCCTTAACTAGAATTTTACTTGGTTCTTCTCTAATGGGAACTCAACAGTTTGATCCTGCATATCAGTATCAAGCTGGGAAATCTAGTCAGCAAAGACCTATGTATCCATTAAATACTGGATTTCTACCATATGGAGAGCAATATGCTTATTCACCGTATCCTCCTTATTCCGAAGGACTACCATATGGTAATATCCCACAGTATTCAGGTCAATCTGGAATTAGAGTTTGTCAATGGAAACCAACAATGCTAGTTCAACTGAGGCTTGTGTATCCAACACAACTAATGAAAACAACGTCAGCTATTCCTATTGCACCTGTTGTTACTACTGTACCACAGTCACAAGTTCAAACTATTGTATCTCAATCGGTACAAACTAATCCTTCTACCTTGCAACCAAAAGTTTCAAGTCAAGAAGTTCAAGTTCCTCAAGTTGTTGTACAACAACCACTTTTTTTTGGAGTTCAGCAACAACCTCAAGTTAGTATACCCTTATCTGGATTGACCTAGGCTTACATTGGTATAGTTTATTCACAACCTGGCCAACCTTTCATTGCTGGACAACAACAATTGTTAAATCAACAACAGTTGTACCAACAACAACAACAGTTGATTCAACAACCGTGGTAGCCTCAATTTCAACAACCCCAATTCCAGCAATTCCAACCCCAGTTTGGACTTGTTTCATAGGCTCAACCTGGTTTTGGTCAATCTCAAGCTTACCAAGGTCCTGGTTGATAAGGCTTTGTAGGTTATGGACAACCACACATTCAACCTGGTTATCAACAAGCACCTTATACTAGTTTTGTTCAACAACCATACTAAGGTTACCAAATGCAGATGCCCTATGTTGGTATGCAAATACCTATTGCTTAGGAAATTCCATCATATCTCAGGTATTCTCAACCTGACTTGAATCAACATTTGTCGTTTGTAGCAAATTTAGAATTACTAGATTTAAATCGTCTCACTAAAAATCCAATCTTATATGCACCTTGGTGGCCGTAATTCCAGATAAGTTACCATCTGAAATTCTAAAATTTAATGGAAATCCTGGAGAAGACCCATCAAATCATGTCATGACCTTTCATTTGTGGTGTTCATTAAACTCCTTAAATGATGATTCAGTTAGACTTTGTATTTTCCAAATAACACTTACTGGTCCATCTGCTAAATGGTACATTGAATTACCAAGAGTTTCTTTTGATAATTTCACCACTTTAGCCACTACATTTTTGACCCACTTCCAGTTACCTATCAGATACGAGATTGGAACAGAATTCCTAACCAAATTTAAATAGACTACTGCTACCCATATATCAGATCATATTCATGAGTAGTGGCGGCATCGTCGAATGGTTAAGACATATGTTCCCGATTAGCTTTTAGCTGAGTGGTTCATAAAATCCTTGATGCCATCTATCACCGAGGATGTGGAAAAAGGTGGAGTTGTCATAGAAGAGAAATTTATTTCTCTTTCCCAATACTTGGATTTGATTTAGACACAATCCGACACACTTTATGATAAAATTCCCAATGCACCTCGACCAGATTTCACTGTTTCCCCTCCTCGACAATCGAGTAAGGACTCTCATGCCAACGATGGTGTGATCAATTCTTCAAGCACGCAAACAGTAGGAAGACCATCTGGTCAAACTCTTGCTATTTCCAATCAAACTACCAATGCATCAGAAAATACTCTCACCTCCGAGATTAATGTCATGTCATCTAACAAAGGAAAAAATCCAAAGCAACCAGGGAGCAAGAAAAAAGGGAAAAACAAAAAGAAAAAAGAAATTCCCCTCTAGAGAAATCATCTCATTACTCTACTTCGGCAAGGAAATCTCATTATCCATGTCTGATATGTAATGATGAGAAATTTACAAGAGATTGTCCACAACAATTTGACGTCTCTAAACTTTTAAAGATTTCAAACACATCGACAACGTTGACTTATCCATTTCCAACCTCAGAGACACATTTGGTTGCAACAGAGCATGCTTCCACATCCCAAGTAATCATGTTATCCATCACAAAGCCACAAAACAAAGTTTTGGTGTGAACAAGAAACAAATATTATGAAAATTTGTCATCATCGTCGAATAATCAGGCCACTAATCAACCTAATCCTTCAACTTCAACTTCATCTGAAGTTTTTCCACCCATTTTACCTGAATTGACAATAAAACCACCAAAGGGAGTTGTGTACAAATCGACATTCAACCCTCAGGCTTGAGTAGCTCAAAATTATAACATAGTGGAAGATCTTTCTCAATCACCTTCTGTTATGTCAACACTCGAGGTGTTGCAAAAATATCCCTCCTAGAAGCAAGCTTTACTATCAACAATAAGTGAAATAGATCCTACAGATTCAAATCTTGTGGTTTTTAACCATGCGGGATATACACCACAGTTACCAGTGCAATTAACTTTCCTAATCCAAGTAAAAGCTCTCAATAAGAATGTTTACAGAACTATTATTGATGAGGGGGCATCTACTTGCATTATGTCCATGAACTGTTGGAAAACACTTGGTTCACCACCATTGTTACGATCACCAACCACGTTGAAAGCTTTTGATGGAAGAACATATACTCCATGTGGGCGAGCAACCTGCAAATCAAACTTGGGGGAAAAACAGTTAGTGTTGAAGCTGAGGTAGTTGACGAACCCCTCGATTACAACATTTTACTAGGAAGGCCTTGGGTATATGCCATGGTTGCGGTGGTTTCCACATACTTTCATACTATTTCATTTCCTTTTAAGGGTGGAATCATTGTCATTGATCAAATAGCCTTCTTTGCCAATAGTTCACAGGCTACGGGAAGCATTCCATTGGTACACGGACCCCCACTATCACTTCAAAGTGTTGGAGTAGGTCCCTTTAAAGATTCTTCCCTAATGGGTACTTTTACCCTACTGTCACCATCTGATTTGGCCGAAGTGGCAAGAATAGAGACATGCAACATGATTTCCTCCACCTCATCTGATTTAAGGAGGATTACCAACAAAGTGTAAGTTGATAGTAAAATTGAGGTGATGCTATTAAGCCCCATTGAATCATCATAGCAATCAATCTTTTGGGCATGTGCGGCAAACCCAAATCTGCACTCAAAAATTGTATGGGTAGATAGGTCGTTAGAATATGGTACCTCTTCGGATCATTTTTCACGTATACATTCTACAGATGAAGGAACCATCCAATCAATGATGATAGGAGAGGAACTATGGGAAGATTATCATCATCGTTCCCATCTTCCAAATGATAGTGAAGGTTATTCAAATGAACTAAACCACCCATTAATCATTGATTTCCTATCAAATTCAGTTTCCATAGACACAATCGAATTTGAGCGAAATCTTTGAAGAAACAATTTCTATTAATATTTTGACCAAGCCTAATATTGTAGAGAACATTCATGTCAGAAAATCTTGTTCTCCATTGGAACTTGATAATTACCATGCTCTTTTTCATGAATTTAGAGATATTTTTGCATGGTCTTATGAGGAGATGCCAGGAATTGACTCTAGTATTGTTGAATACGAAATTAAAATGTACCCTGATGTCAAGCCAGTTCGACATCAGTTTCGACCTGTTGATCCAAAGAAAGCTGCTACAATTAAAGAAGAAGTTGAAAAAACTTTCCGGGCTGGTTTCATTTACCCTGTTCCTCTTACTAACTAGGTTTCCAACATTGTTCCTATCATGAAGAAACAAGGAACAATACAAGTGTGTGTCGATTATAGGGATGTAAATCAGGGATGTCCAAAGGACAATTATCCTACACATTTTATCGACAAGATTATTAATGAATGTGTCGGATGAGAAATATTCTCATTTATGGATGGATTTTCCAGCTATAATCAAATCAATATATGCCCACAGGACCAATCGAAAACAACTTTTATTTGTCCATGAGGCACATTCACCTATAGGAAACTCCCATTCGGTTTGAATAACGTTGGGGCAACATTTCAGAGGGAAATGAATTATGCCTTCCATGAAATCAAGCACATTGTTCAACCTTACCTTGACGATTTACCTGCTCATTCACGAAAGCGAACCGATCACCTGCAACATTTGAGAGCAATATTTTTATGGTGCCAAAACTACAAGATTTGACTCAATCCACACAAATGTGTGTTTTGTGCAAGTTCTGTAGGCTCTGGTTGCTTGCTTGGATTTGTAGTGTCTCGAGAGGGGATTCGACTGGACCCATTAAAGGTTTAGGCAATTCTGGATTTTCCTCCACCTTCAAATCTTTTATAATTACAAAGACTTCAAGGGAAAGCCAACTTTTTGAGGAGGTTCATTCCTGATTATGCTAAAATGGCTAAAGGTTTTACACGTCTTTTGAAAAAGGAGATACCCTTTCATTGGGATCATGTTGCGCAAGCTTCCTTTGACACTTTTAAAGATACCCTGATTAGAGATTCATTAATGTATTCTCCAAATTACCAAAATGACTATTACCTGTATCTCGCCACTACAGATACAACCATTGTCATGGTTTTAGTACAAGAAGAAAATGGGTTTGAAAATCCTATTTATTACTTGAGTCGTAATCTCAACAATACAAAAAGTAGGTACTCTTATGTCTAAAAACTAGCTTTGGCAGCTGTGCAAGCTGTTCAAATATTTTGCCATTATATCCTGTTACAGAAAACAACTGTCATTTCAGATTGTAGCCCTATAACATACATTCTGTCATGTCAATTATTGGGGGACAAATATTCGAAATGGATAGTTATTTTACAGGAATTTGATATATAATTCATCAAGTCTAAATCAAAGAAATATCTAGTATTCGCTGAGTTACTATGTCATCTTCCCTTGACCTCCATTGAATCAACATCTGAACCATCAATTTTGGATGAGTCTCTATTTCTAATTTCGTCATCTGACACCTAGTATGGAGATATATTGATTTATCTCCAAACCCAAACTTTCTAGACAGATACCTCTCACTCGCAACAATGATGTATTCGTTACCAACCCGAAGATTATCTGATCATTGGCGACACACTTTACCATCGTGGTATTGATACAGTTTTATGGAGGTGCCTCATGCATGAGAAGATCGAGAAATCTTTAAATGATTGCCATTCATGTGCCTGTGGTTGACAATTATCTAGATATGCAACCGCACAAAGGATTCTTCGTGCTGGTTACTTCTGGCCAACTATATTTAAATATTATATTATTGTTGTCAGAAGCTATCATGCATGCTAGATATATTACCGAAAAACCATATTGCCACTTGCACCATTGCATCCAAGCGTTGCTGTTGGACCGTTCTCCAAATGGGGCATTGAGTTTATGACATGTAACCCCACTTCGGACAGGGGGCATGGGTATAATATAGTCATTGTTGACTATTTTACCAAATGGGCTGAGGTGATTCCAACATTGAAAAAAATGGTGAAACAACTGCTCTTTTATCTTTTAACCATGTGGTTGCCCGATTTGGTGTACCATAAGCCATAGTTACAAATCATGGGTTACATTTTTGCAATCACATGCTGGCTGAGTTGACTGCTAAGTTAGGACTGTCACATTCTAGTTCTACCTCGTATTACCCACAATATAATGGACAAGTTGAGGCCATCAACAAGGTATTGAAGCGGATGTTGCAAAGAATGATAGGGGTTCATAAAAGAAACTAGCACTTAATCCTATACTCTACCTTGTGGGAATATCGAACCTTGGTGAGAAATGCAACTGGATTTACACCCTTTTAGTTGGTGTATGGTTTAGAAGCAATCTTACTGATATAATGTGAAATTTCATCACTCAAACTCGCGATTGACCTGTTACCTGACACTTCTGAAGAAGAAGTGCGTTTCTTAGAATTAATCCATCTGGATGAAACTTATCGTGATGCCGCATTGGCTAATGAAGTGCATAAGAAACATATTAAGGTGCAATATGATAGAAATGCAAGCCTCGTATCTTCTCAGAAGGAGACCTGGTCTTGCTTTACGATCAGGAAGCTGATAAACTTGGAGTAGGGAAATTCGAACCAATGTCGATGGGTCCTTATGTTGTCAAGCGTGTTCTGGCAAAAGGAGCATATGAGTTAGTAGATTATGATGGGATTCCATTGTCGTAGCCCCGAAATGGGCTATACCTTAAACGTTACTATGCTTGATTAAGTGTAGTAAAACTCATTGTATATATGCTTTCATTACATGTGTGTGTGTGTGTGTCTTTTAGAGACTTTTATCTGGTTAGTAATCCGCTTTGCATTTGTTGCAGATGTCGGAGTCTTTGAAGCCTTTTGTTGGTTATGCCGATGGTGCTAGTCATAGCATGCAGAATTTGTCTTTTGCAACATGGGCCATTTTCATTCCAACTGGCGAGTTAGTGAGTTTTCAAGTGGATTAAGTACAAAAGGAGCAATGGAATCGATTCAAGGGAGATGAGCGGAAAGCAGAACTACATGTAGGCCTTCTATCCTCTCTTCTTATCCATTGCTTATAGGGAAATCCTAGAACACTTTAAACTATTGTTAGAGGCACGACTACTTATCTAGTGAATTAGTATTTATCCGTAGATGTTAAATTATCGAAAACAAATTGGCGACTCCACTGGGGATCAAACCCAGAATCTCTAGTTTTGTAGACTTTCACTATAAGCAATAGATAAGAAGAGAGGATAAAAGGCCTACCTGCATTTCCGATTTCCTCTTGTCTCCCTTGTATCGATTCCATCGCTCCTTCCTGTACTTAATCTTCTTGAAAATTCACTAACTTGCCACTTGGAGAGAAAATGGTCCATGCTGCAGATGACAAATTCAACGTACTATGATTAGCACCATCAACATAACCAACAAAAGATTCCAAAGACTCTGACATCTACAACAAATGAAAAGTGGATTACTAACTAGATAAAAATATCGAAAAGACACACACACACACACACATGCAATGAAAGCATATATACAGTGAGTTTTACTACACTTAATCAAGCATAGTAATTTTTAAGGTACAACCCGTTTTGGGGCTGCGACAATGGAATCCCATCATACTCTACTAACTTGTAGGCTCCTTTCGCCAGAACACGCTTGACAACATAAGGACCCATCCACATTGGTTCGAATTTCCCTGCTCCAAGTTTATCAGCTTCTTGATCGTAAAGCAAGACCAGGTCTCCTTCTGAGACGATATGAGGCTTGACATTTCTATCATATTGTGCCTTAATACATTTCTTATGCACTTTGTTAGCCCATGCAGCATCACGAATGGTTTCATCCAGATGGATTAATTCCAAGAAACACACTTCTTCTTCAGAAGTGTCGGGTAACAGGTCAATTGCAATTTTGAGTGATGAAATTTCACATTGTATCGGTAAGATTGCTTCTAAACCATACACCAACTAAAAGGGTGTAAATCCAATTGCATTTCTCATGGATGTTCGATATGCCCACAAGGCAAAGTACATGATTAAGTGTCAATTTCTTTTATGAACCCCTATCATTCTTTGCAACATCCGCTTCAAGACCTTGTTGATTTCCTCAACTTGTCAATTCGCTTGCAGGTAATACGGGGTAGAATTATCATGTGACAATCCTAACTTAGCAGTCAAATCGGCCATCATGTGCTTGCGAAAATGCGCCCCTTGATCTATAACTATGGCTTGTGGTACACCAAAACAGGCAACCACATGGTTAAAAAAGAAAAGAATAGCCGTTTTTCCACTGTTGTTCAATGTTGGCATCACCTCAACCCATTTGGTAAAATAGTCAATGGCGACTATAATAGTTTATCTGGGTGCTCTTCAGCGTAGATTTTGATGTGAAAGCCTGCACTAATCCTAGATCAAAAATATGAAACCCCAAGGGCCCCAAAAAACCCTAAAGCTTGCATGAAATGAAAAAATAATGGATTGAAAAGAAAGTAGAGAGGTTTAGTTCCAACCTGGCCTAAACGGCTTGAGAAATGGTCCACAGAATCTTTCGCAATCAGCTGGTGAAGTTTGAGGTAAAAACCGAGCTCAGAGCACAAAACTGGATGGTAAGTTCCAAATGGTAAAAACTTATTTTATGTTTATTTCATGTTAATTAATCGACTAAACATTTGTATTTGCCTATCTTTGCCTATGAAACAAACATTTTAAATCCATTTGGTACTTTTTTGAGCAGGTTTATAACTGATTTGCAGAATTCAACGTGCTCAATTGTAAGTTGTATTTTTGACCACAAAGCACACTTTTATCTCTTTTACAAGCTTTGTTAAAAATGAAAATGGAACCCCCTTAGAGTCCTCTTTAAGCTCTTTTCAAACTCTCTAAACATGAAAAGATAGCTGAGCACTTGTCCTTTCCAGCTCGTTAACGGATTGGAAATGATATCTCTCTTGTATTATTTTTTACTTTTTTGGACTTGAGAGATTAATTTATGAAAAATAACTCATGGAGTTTTATTTTTGTCCCTTTTCAAACTCTCTAAACATGAAAAGGACCGAGTTATATTTTTCGTTAAACTCATTAAAAACATCAAATAGGAATAAACTTGTCCATCTAGACAAGACCGGGTTTCACCTTCACTAGACTCGTTAAAACATCAAATAGCGATGGATTCGCCCAAAGTGTGAAATTATAAAACAAGCATATGTTATCCTCCTCAAGCTTGATAAAAATAAAGAGGTATTGGTTAGCAATGATTGGGGAAAATGGAAAAAAGGGAAAACCACTTTATGGTAGCAAGTCACTCTTTAACGTGACACTTTCACTCCATCACCGTGACTATCTAGGTTGGGTTATTAGCTTGATGGTTATCACACCATTGGTCTATCATACCATCCATTGTTTTTTTTTGGGTCAATGCTACCAATTCACTTTAGTGTCACCGACGTGTTCAAGAGAAGTTATCTAGTCAAAATCCATCTTTTGCAATACCATAAACCTTCATTTTCATGACCGCCATTCCTGAACTTTGTGTCGTCAGTCAAATTCCATCTCTAAAATCATTACACTCATTTCGTGTCATTGATGTGGGATACATCAAGGCCCTGCTTCAATGAATCACTTTTTGTCGACATCAACTCATTATCCAAGAAGTTAACTTAGAAACACCCGTTAAGTACCTTGAGGCTTGCATGCATCAATGACAGGTTTTTCGCGTCGGCGATAGGTATACATCAATGGCCTTTGACCAAAAGACTTTGTATGGTGTTTGACATCAAATCATCCATTCACACCATGCAGAATGTACTGCAGTACCTTGAGGATCATTATCATTATTGGTGATTTCTTTTGCATCTGTTAATAGCTTACATCATCGGCTGGTAATCAGATGATGTCTTCTGATGTTCAACTTCAGATCACATATTCACATGGTTAGACTCGTACTTGAGAAAATAGTTGAATGAGATTGAAGACCCCGGGTCTAGTTTCATCCATCTGGGTTGCGATATTAGGAGTACTAAATCATATGTACAATGGCTTTACATTGATAGTCATTCCGATCATGGGTCTATATTTGTAGACGACTGTTTATGTACATGTAATGAAAGTTTATAAGCTGAGCATGGGTATGCCTTCCCTCAAATATTCATGTAAAATCAAATATCATGATATATGTATTGTAATTGATGCAGGTCACCTTCCACTTTGATACCTCCTCATCACATCGTAAAGAATTTCATTCAACATTGGTATTTTTCCGACTTCATGCTTTAGGGGGAAACTGTTATAGATCCATTTGGGCACATCAAATACCAACATTCAGATCAGTGATTTAGGACTCATCAAACCCTAAAATCAGTTTTTTCATGCCCTAAGCAAGTCAATCCTTTGAATGCCTCCTTCCCAGACAGTTTCATGACTTGAAGACATCCAAAAATTGCCTCTAGAGTGACCAGCACAGGTAAGCCCTTATGAAGGTGTGCTGCAGAGAAGCTAAGTCCACTGCCAGGGTGCTCTGTAGAGCACGTAGGCTTCCTTTCACCTGCGCTAGGTGAGAATGTGTGAAATTCACATATGGTTTGGGAATATTCTTATCTTGTGGAGTCATCTAGAAGTTTCCTTATCTTATCAACTCCTATGAGCTCGAAAATGGATGAGGAATGAGTTAAGGATCATCCTATCCTCTCATCCCTTCCTCCATGGAACTAATTCTAAGTATGGAAGGCCATTCAATGTCACCATTAATGACAAAACCTCCTTCATCTTCCTATAAGTTGACCATTCATCTAAGTGATCAAGGGCTGGATAATGTTGAATTGTAAGGAGATAATGCTGCTATGAGACTTGACTTTAGAGCAAATGATGTAATGCCACAAGATTGTCTTGCTTTTGATGTGATGTGGATGGGATCCAAGATGGAGGAATGAATTTGAACCAGACACTAATGGTTGTAATTCCTTATTCTATCTAATAATGAGTTTGAAGCTTTCTCCATATGATGTGTTCTTTCATAATGCTTATATGTATGAATTTATTCTAATTCCTTTCATTTATATTCAATGGATCGTATGCTTTGATCTGTTTTCGTCTTCTGTTGTGTTGACAGGGTACTTTTCAAGTGGATTAAGTACAGGAAGGAGTGACAGAATTGATACAAGGGAGACAAGAGGAAAGTGGAACTACAGGTAGGCCTTCTATCCTCTATTCTTATCTATTACTTATAGGGAAAGTCCAAAACACTTTAAAATGTTGTTTTAGGCACAAGTACTTGTCTAGTGAATTAGTATTTATCCGTAGATGCTAAATTCTCCAAAACACTATTGCAACCGTTTTACCCTCTAATTCGATTGGTAAATCATTTAAAAGAGCATAAGGACAAAAACATCTTCCATCAATGGCTTTCAAAATTGTGGGAGATTGACTGATTGTTGGAGAACCTAAATATTTCCAATAGGTAATGGGCATAATACATGTCCATTGGTACCATTGCCGTATTTCATAGTCCAAGTAATTGCTCCCCATCTTAAGCTGATTGTAATCATCATAGATGTGATCCAATTCGAAATATTTCTCCATTGTTTCTAGCCATTTCGCTGGATGAGAGCCATCAAATCTATACAAGGCCTTCAATTTCTGATCTAGGTACGCCATCACAAAAAAAATTGGTGAAAATTTGAAATTGTCACAGTTTCGTCAATATTGCTCAGAATCCTTATTATGACCTATTTTTAGAAATGGAACAATCATTCTGCATCTGCCCATGTGATAGAAATCCTAATCCAGGCACTAGAATTCCATATCTGCGCTGCTACTCTCCCGCCGTCACCCAAAATTTCTGAAAAAAGAGCTGATTTTAAATCAGTGATATCTCCCTCATCCGGACTCCGATTCGACTGATTTTTTTTTTTTTGAAATTGGGTGTTTTTTCACAAAGATTCCAAATATGCAATTAGATCTTGTAGATCTTGCACCAGGACGTCTAGATCTGTGCCGCAAACTCGCTGCCCTGAAAATTATCTGCAACCCCACTGATTTTTAAATCAGTGATATCTCCTTCATCCGGACTCCGATTTGACCGATGTTTTTTTTGAAATCAACTATTTTTTAACAAAGAATACATATCTGCAATCATATTTTTCATATCTTGAACCAAAACATATATATCTGATCTGCAAACTCGCCGCCCTTGACATCCTGCAAAAAGTAAAACAATTCTCCACTTTTGTGCCCAAGAAAGTGCTCTGATACCACTTGTTGTAGCTCTGATACCACTTGTTGTAGATCTAAACCCAAATATTATGATAATAGAAATAACCCAAGAATAAAAATATAGAAATTCTTCTTTATTGTCAAACCCTTATGGTAGGGCAACACCATACATTCACTCCTTAAGGAAGGAGAATACTCCACAAGCCATATGCCTGATCATACAAGAATACTTCTCTTCATGTCCCTCCATGTGGAGTCTCTAGCCTCTATATAGGCCTCATACATACAATACCATGCATCATTACCATGGTTTCCTCATACCATCAACTAATACCATGGGCCCCTTACATTATTATTAACTACTTGTGGTCCCTTACATGACATGGGTTAACCACCTTATTTATTACTATGGCCCATTCCATTATTACATTATTACCTTGGGTACCTCCCTCGGTACCCCATATTACCCCCCCTAGGTATATAACAACCTATCTCGGAAAGGGTGTAGGGAATGTTACCTCTCAATTGAATGAGGGTAACTCGATTCATTTACAAGAATCTTTTTATGTACCTGATCGCAAGAAGAACCTGGTGTGCATTTCGGCAATGAAAATCAAAGGTTTCAGGATGGCATTCATTGATGGAAAGGTACGTGTTTGAAAATAGATTTTTCAAAGATGCTTTTACTCATGGGTTCAGGGTTGGCAATTTGTGTCGGGTTGCAGGAAGTCCATTGGGGACCATGTCAGTTGACACATCTCGTCTATAGCACCAGAGGTCTACCTATTATGGGGCCCCACCCGATGTGAGTCAGATGGTGACAGGGATGCCTGAATTCAAGAAGAGCATGAAGGTACATGTTCGAGATGTACTGAAGGAAAATCTTACAAGGGGACCATTCCCCTTATGTAGCAGGTCGACAGGTTTGGAACAACCTGAGGGGTTTGAGATTCATGATTGGGAATCTCATGTATGCAGGTGGAAGAAGGCCCTCTATGGCTTGAAGCAAAACACCCCGGGCTTAATATGAGAAGATTGATAGTTGTCAGATGAAGCTGAGATTCACTAGGAGTGAAGCCGATCCAAACCATTGCTTAAAGGTTGTGGATGATAGACCTCTCATACTAGCACCTTCTGAGGACGACCTCTTTCTGACAGGTGTAGACCCTCATTTGCAAAAGTAGGAGGGAGTTGGATTCTGGATTTGGAATGGTAAACTGCAAGCCCGCGACTACCTTGATGGAGCTTAACTTTCAGAAGTTATGTGGTAGTGATGCCGAACCTGATTTGGGAAATGCCTATGAGTTTCACAAACCCATTCTAGCATTGATGTTCTTGGTGAACTCCCTTCTGGATATATGTTTAGCAATTAGCATGTTGGGCTCATATTTGGTTGAGCTTCACTGGATTGGTGCCAAGAATCATTTGAGATATCTTCAGGGCACAATCTCTCATGGATTGAGATACACTGCTGGAAATGTGAAGCTACACGATTATTCTGATGCTGATTAGGCAGGCAGTGTGGAGGATTGCAAGAGCACTTCTGAGTGCTGGTTCTCTTTGGGTTCTGCTTCGATATCCTGAATGAGCAAGAAGCAGAAGTCAGTTGCTATAAGCACCTCTGAGACTGAATACATAACTACGAGTATGACCTCGTGTGAAGCTGCCTGGTTGCGGAACCTCTTCAGTGAGCTGTTTGACACATGATGGATACCACCGTGATCTTCTGTGACAACCAGAGGGGGATTTGGTTGTTGAGGAATCCCGTGTGTTATGATCGCTCCAAGCATATAGACATCAGGTGCCACTTTATCTGGGATATGGTACATCAATGAGCAAGAAGGCTTCATCACATTGGAACTGATGTGTAGGTCGCAGACATTCTATCGAAGCCCCGAGGAAAGGTCAAAGTTGTGACTTTCCAGAACGACTTGGAGTCGTTGAGAGACCCTATTATGAGGGTCCTGTATGATGCATGCATTGAGCTCTGGGAGCTCTGGGGGGCTTGGGGTACTTCTTGGAGCAACAAGCAACCACAGGGCGACTCACCCTCCCCTAGTGGTGCGCTGTGTACAGGGTGAATGGTTCGGCCTTCCCCTGTGATACCCCGTGGCGACTTGTGGGTAGGATGAGAGGTTCTCCTGCCAAGGCATCCTACCCATGCAGTGTGGGACTCATGGGAAGTACCTTTCATTTGGCCAATGAGCAGGGAAATGAGGATAGGGGCCATACTAGTATCCTTGGACGCATCGTGTATCTATTGTACTCCCTATGCTTGGATGATCGACATTGATCTGGGATCAATTGGAACTGACTTCGGGTCAATAAGAGTGATATAGCTCACTCTCTCTTGGAACTGATCTAGGATCAATATGAGTGGTTTGAGACACTCTCTTTTGATATTGATCTGGGATCAATGAAACTGACTTCGGGTCAGTAAGAGTGACATAACTCACTCTCTTTTGGAACTGATCTAGGATCAGTAAGAGTGGTATGACACACTCTCTTCATATGGGACTGACTTCGGGTCAGTAGAGAATGGTATGAGACATTCTCGATCAATTCTTCTTCTTTATGGTTCAACAGAGCAGAGCAAAGCAGTGTAGAGCACTGATGGCAGAGATAGTATAGTCTGGTAGATGGATCAGCAGATGGAGTTCTCCCTAGTTGAGAGGGAGTGTTAAAATTGGCAACTAGGGCCAAACTCCATGTGGGTCATCTTATTTGTGGCAACTGATATTTCTATTTGATCCCTCTCATCGAGAGGTGTAGGATTGATCTAAAGATCATCTGATTCCGATAAGTATTCATGGAGATATGAATTTATTTGTGTTATGGGACAATTTGTCAAGGTCGGCCAACAACCAAATAACTCCCATGTGTGCTCAACGTTTTACTATAAAAGGAGGTGATTTGATAATCATTTGAGCACACACTTCACTCTTGATTTCTCTCCACTTGTTTTAGTGGAAGAGAAGTCTAAGAGGAGGAAGCCTTAAACGCAGGTCTAGAAGGAGACCCTATTCGCAGTAAAAGAAGGCTACCCTAGCCGCAGGTCTTGTGAAGGTTTGACCACAGTTCAAAGGGAGATCTAGCACGGTGAAGGAGGCCTGCCGCCTAACAACTGTCCCTAAACTTAGTCTTATCATACCCTAGATGCCCTAATCTATACGCTGTTTGAGATAGCCCTTAGACGTTGGAAAAGAGATACCCTAACCGCAATAAAGAGGCTCCCTAACTCGTTGTCTAAAGGATGCCCTAACCAACAAAGAAGGTAGGGACAACGTGGGTGTCTTAGAGCTGTTGGAGCCTCTTGGTGACTGTGTGGAGGGTTGTTCTATGCTACAACCAAGCCGAGTTTGAAGAAGGGAGCACGCAGGTTTGTGAGGGTAGAAAAAGGTAAGGTATCACTGTTTTGGAGGGCTGTTAAGGTGCCATAGAGATCTGTGGTAGGCCGCAGGCCTAGCCACTCCAAAACAGGGTTGCGTGTAGGCTTGAGAGGCTGGCATATGCCCGTAACAACATATGGAGGCAACATTTTACCTTGACTAGGCCGCAGTTATTTGGAGGCTGTTTGTGTGGGTTGGTGAGGATTGTTGCAGCGTGCACATGCCCTAACCAAGAACAACAGTACAACAATATTGCAACAACGATTGTGTAGTGTGTTGGGTCAAAGTTTTGACGCAGTTATCCCTAATCCTATATAGACTTGCAGCAACATAGCAGGATGTATAGTGCAAATAGGAGCAGTAATGAGTACATGTTGTACTGTGCAGCATGGTGCACATAGGAGCAACAATGCATAGCATGATGTAAAGTGTAGCATATGATGGTGCAACATGGTGTAGATTAGTGTTGCTGGACATTGGAGCAACAATGGGACAACATGGTAATGATGGGCATATAGCAGTAGCGAGAATGCATACAACAACAAGATGCTGAGTTATTGCAGCATTAGGATGATGAGGTATCGCAACATGCATTTGGGTGTAACATAGTGCAATGAAGAGCTCAACATAGTGCAACAGTATAGTGATGGGTACAGTCATGATTAGTGAAGCATGATGAGATGCAACATAGTGATGATGGGTGCAACATGGTGCAACACAGTGAGGTGCAACATAATGATGAGGTGCAACACAATGATAGATGCAACATGGTGATGGAGTCACCTTGGAGAATTAGTTGAAGCAGCATGTCTTCAACTGAGTTCAGCGACCTCATGTATCATCTTCTTAGAGATGATCTATGCTTTTATTTAGATAAGTCAAAGTGTTGACTTCTATTGTATATGTATTCTCTCTCTCTCTCTCTGCTGAACTATTGAAGAACATATAAGAAGAATTGATCAAGGGTTTCCCCACATTGGGGTTTGTCCCTGGCTAGCGCCACATCTTGTGTCCTCTTGTCTTGGCTCGTCTTCTGCGATTTATGTTTATGTTCTATCTGCAATTTACTATTATCTTGATGTGATTGCTAATAAGGAAAAGATATTGAGCTAACTATGAAAATTGAAATAAATTGCTCTAAGCATACAACATAGCTAAAATTAACACCAATCAACAACCCCAGAAATCGGTCGTTCCTTTCTGCTTGGTATGGCCTGAAGCACAACCTCTTTCCATGGCAGCGTATGGCCCTTTTCCATGGCCCACCACTTGGCCTCTTCAACAGGATACTTGGCCTCTTTTCTTTCTCACTCTGCCTAGAGTACGACCCTTCTCCTTAGCTGCTCGACTTTCTTGTTTTTCACTCAAGTCAGCCCTCTTTTCTCTCCCTCAAAGTGATTTAAAAAACAATGTGTCCTTCACTCACTCATTCCAGCAATTTATAATCCTTCTAAGGCCAAATACCATGGGTCATTAGAATACCATGGGTCGTCAGAAGTTAGAACATCAGAATACCATGGGTAACGACATGAGTCATCATTTAGTCTAATTTACATTAATTTATTAAATCACTGTACTTTTCCTAGGTAAAATTTAGGAATAATTAAAATTGTTGAAATAAGTAATTACTAAGCTGTCTTCTGCATGCTTGGACACAGGGCCTATGCGGAGACACCTGTCCGAGCTACAATTTTTAACAATTTATTTCAAGATTTCCAAAACCAATTATAAAGTTGGTGAGTCTCTGTGCACAACTGTTAACATTGGATGGGAAGCAACCGACTAATATTTTCGTAGAATATTGCTGGTTGTTGGAAATGCAACTAGTGTTGATTTTCATAATGTATTTAAAATGTACTATTGATGTATTTATTATATTCATTCTTATTATTTATTTCTAGTCAAAGCATGTTCTTCATGCTTATAGGGTTTATTGAGTCAAAGTCCCATTTGGATTTCTTGTAAGAAAAAGAAAACTATTTCTATCTTGACTCAAAGAGTCAAAATGTTGTCCATAGACCAAGTCGGCCCTTCTTTGTAATATTCCTAATTGGAATTTAACAGCTAATACCAAGCAATGGACTAGGAACAATAATTAAACCGAAACTCTTACACAATTAAAACACCAAAATGTCCAACAACACAATCTGAGCCATTTTATTAATTTTATGATAAAAGAGTACATGAAATGAGCTGAAATTTCAGAACCTGGGCTTGCTATGTAAGATGAGCAGAACCCGGAAAAATGGCCTGAACCCAAGTGGTAGAAATGGTCTTGGAGTGATTTGTGCACTATCTAGAAATAATCTGCTACTGGCTGCTGGCGAGAATGTTGATCTTAGGGCTGAATACTCCTTGGAATGCTCTGAAAATTTAGCTCTCCTCTCCCAAGACCTAGAAAAATCCAGAAATGGTTTGGTCCAACTCCAAGCCTAAACTGAGCCCACCAAGTGATGCAAATTCCCCAACTTATTAGCAATTCGCCCTGCTATAAGAATGTGGATTTCAGGCCTGATTATCACCTGGAAAATTCTATAAAATTAGTCGGAGACTCTTCTCAATAAACCCACAAAAACCCATAAAGGGTTTGGGCTGAATCCACCGACCCCTGGTGAACCCCAACAAGTGTGAATCGCCCAATCTGGGCAGAAAACGCCCCACAGTTTTGATACTACTGAATTTTGCCCAAATCTACCACGAGAATTTTCTCCCAGCTCCGACTAAATTCTCCACTGAGAAATGCCTCCTATCTTAATTCCTTATCGCTCCTTACTCCACTTCTTTAATCCTCTGCGCAACACTTGGTCAAATAGTTTCTACGCCTTTGCCAAAAGATAGAAAAATCAACCTAGGTAATAACCTCCAATCCAGCCCGGCGAATCGTTGTCCAAACTCCGATCTAACAATGAGAAAATTCCCTGCAAAAGTGCGAAGCCTCTAACCCACACGTGCTCCCACAATGTGCTCCACAAAAATACCTCCGCGCTTAAGAAATGTGCACTGCTGAGTAAACTCTTGCAATGATGTCCAATAGAAGCTCTGAATTGAGCTCCCCAAATTGCCTCACTAGGGAGACACTCGAAGTTCTCCAAAATAAGGGTGGAATTCCCGCTCGGAAATTCCTTGTGCTGAACAACACGAGTTGTTTTGGCTAGGCAGCTCAAGAAAACTAGTGTTAATTTGTCAAATAATAAAAAAAATACCGAATGGAGGCCTCCAAGCTGCATTTATAATTGCTAGCCCTCTCCTTTGGTGGTCCCACCTTCAACTAATAAAATATTACTTTGCTGCCATTCTTCATTAAAATAATAATTTCCACTTTTCTCCCACAAAATAATATTTTCTCCTTTTTATTAAATATCACCAAAAATTGGCAAAACTCCTTAGTGAATTTTGCACTCACAAAAATTGGGAACATTACAGTCCTCCCCGCCAAAAATTGCTTGTCGCCAAGCAATATCCTGCTGCTTCAAAAGTTGGCCTAGCCAATGCCAAGGTCCCAAATGTGCCACTGAACCACTCCTCGCTGTTGAACATCTTGCCATACTATTGATGCTCCTCATGTCAACAGTGAATCCCCAGAACCTAATGAAAGATCTGAATGATCGCCCCCTGTAGAAACCAACTCACCCTTGAGAGTAGCTGAACCCCATAATGCTCAGACTTTATCCTCCCCTCCTGAAACTTGATGGTGGAATCTCTGTGAAGGCCAAGCTTATCCTGCCCAGGCATCTCCATGATGTCAATGTTTACCCATCCACTGTCAATCTCAGTCCTGAGCAGCAACAAGATAAATCTACCTCGCCATACAATGGAGGTTTCAGCAATCTCCCATGTGTCACACCCAAGGTGAACTAGATCACCCTCTCCCATGATCCTGCTCATCATAGAATGGAGTGTCCTATCAATCAAATGGATCCCTAGATCCCATAGCCATACTAGAGATACACAACTCCCAAACCTCCCTGCCTGCGGTTGTGACCTACTGCTAGCTGCTGGGAGTCTTTCCTTTCCAAGCCTGTGCCTCAAACTCATAAAATCTGTCATGATTTTTAATTGATGAAATGGTGATGTACGGAATAGAGTGCAATGCATTATAGTTTTAAATTTTTAATGTGTTCCTGCATGAAATCCTGTGACGAGAACACTCATGCTGATATGGTTTAATGATTCCAGCTGATTACAGGAATGAAAAGGAAGTTGGTCAAGCACTTGCGGAGGCCTTTCAGCAAGGCTTGGTGAAACGAGAGGATATTTTTATTACTACCAAGGTACATTGGTTCCCTCTTTATATCTCTTTTAAAAGAGTATAGACTATAATTTAAGGGACTAAGTTCCAATTTGGCATACTGTAGCCCTCCCCTATGTAACAGTATCATTTGCTATTGTTTATGTTATAGCTATGGAATTCAGACCATGGACATGTTCTTGAGGCATGCAAGGACAGTTTAAAGAATCTGCAGTTGGAATATTTGGACCTGTACTTGGTTCATTTTCCAATAGCCACACGACATACAGGTTGTAATGGTCTTCTAAAATTTTTGGATGCAAAGTTTCTGAATGTTTTTTTGCTGCCTCTAATTAAGTTGGTAAATGGAAATTAAACCCAATGTTGTTAAGATGTGTTCACTATTCATACAGTCTAAATATGACAGGGGTTGGAACAACTGATAGTGCCTTAGACGAAGATGGTGTTCTCGACATAGACACCACAGTTTCACTGGAGGAGACATGGCATGCCATGGAGGATTTGGTTTCTGCAGGTTTGGTCCGAAGCATTGGGATCAGGTAAAACCAGTAGTAAACTTAACATACTAATTGGTTTTGGAAATATCAGGATAAAATGTATGGAAAAGCATGCGTACTAATAAAATATATTGGATTGTTGATTTCAGCAATTATGACATTTTTTTAACTCGAGATTCCCTGGCTTACTCAAAAATAAAGCCTGCTGTCAATCAGATTGAAACACATCCCTACTTCCAGAGAGAGTCACTAGTGAAGTTCTGTCAGAAGCACAAAATTGCAGTCACTGCTCATACACCCCTTGGCGGTGCTGCAGCAAATATAGAATGGTTTGGTTCTGTGTCTTGTTTGGAAGATCCATGTCTTCAGGTATATGCCTCTTTCATTCGTTTATTTCTTTCATTAAACAGTTGCTTGGAATCTTTCTCATTAACAGAAACTCTGTAATTTCAGAATTTAGCCAAGAAATACAAGAAAACTGCAGCACAAATTGCACTGAGGTGGGGCATTCAAAGGAATACAATTGTAATCCCCAAGTCCAGCAAAGTAGAACGTTTGAAGGAGAATATTGATGTTTTTGATTTTGAGCTTTCAAAGGAGGACATGGAAGCAATCAAATGCATAGATCGCAGATTACGCACCAATAACCCAGAAAAGTTTTGGGGAATTCATCTTTTTGATTAAAATGGTCTTAAGATGGGAATTGCATAATATAAGTAAAACCTGGGTTCTCCTGTTCATGTCTAAATACTTGAACAGAGGATATGAATCTCTGGAAATACTTTTGAAATTTTCATGTCAGGAATAATGACAGGCAGATACACTTATTGTGATGTATGGTAACGTAAAACGTGGAATTTGCATTTTCTGATTAGTGCAAAACAATGATATGACATCAAGTTGATTACGAACCTGACGTTTTAGAGCAACATTAAAGGAATATTGTAATCCTATACGCAGAAATGTTTTCTGTGACCTTGTCTAATTAGCTCAACTTTCCACTTATTCTCCCTCCATGAATCACAATCATACCAAGTTCTATCAAATAGTGAAGATTCTTCTTGATTGACCGCTAGTTAGTTTGTTAGGGTCCTGTATGTTTTGATATATGCAATTATTTACACTAGAGGCACACCCAAAGACAACCCGAGAATAACAAACCATTTCAAGGAGAATTATCTCTTTACAACCATTTACGAAGAAACATGTGGAACTGCAAGTTATGCCATATTTCTTTGAGCTAGGATCACCTCTCAAGAAACTTCCAGATAGAAATATACTTATGCATAAAATAGTCTGCAAAATATATATTATGAAAAAGAAAGTCGCAACCTAAAGCCAAGATAATAGTAGTATTCTTTGTCAATTGAAATGGAATTTGCACTTGTATGGATCTTAAAAGGAAGTTATGGCAGATTTGGTTTAAGTATTCAATTTCCTTTGCATGAGAAAGGCATCAGTACAGCAATTGAGGATCGGTCACTGGTCCACTAGGGAGTTTGCATTGATGGGGTTGAAGAGAAATTTGAGACAACTTTGGTCACATGAATTTCCATCTGCAGGGAACTTCGAATTATGTAATTAAGGTCATATGGAAGTGATCCTTTACTAGCACGGTTAGCGTAGTAATTTTGACTTGAGGTTCTCTCCAAATTTGTCTGAGGTGGTGGGAATTTAGAAATCTATCAATTGACTCTACTGAGATTATCGTCCGTGCCATAAACATGGAAGATGGCATGGCTAATTACTTTGCTTGGTTTTAGGCAGAGTCGGAGCAAGTGCTAGCTGTGATAGTTCGTGGCTCCTTTGAAGGATAGATTAGAGGAGGATATGGATTTCAAACCTGTAAAGTCAATAGGGTTGTTGTGCATAAACTTTGGCTGTTATGATTTGTCTTGTCTTAAGATGCTCAAGAAGACTTTCGTACCAGTAAATGGCTGGCTTTTGATCGAATTTTTCTTTAGCTTAGAGGTCTTGCTAGAGCAGATGATAACGGTGGCTGCACTAAAGACAGTTGCTTATGGCATCATTATGACATGAGGAAATGTGTAATACATTATACCAAACATACACGACTAAGCTTTGTCCTTTGATAGAGTTAACAATGCAACCTCTTGCAGATGTCTCTCATTTTCAATGGCTTTTTGGTGGGGCTTACTATATTTGGCTCTTCCGTATTTTAGTCTAAGGCATACTTTTGATTATATCGGTTTTAGTTAGGATTGCTTATGTTTACAGTTTCTAGGCTTTTATGAGCATTTGTGTAGCCGTTTAGGTTTTTGCATCTAATGGTAATAACCAGTGTGGAAAAAGTCTCGAAAAAATCGCGATTTTTTGGGCAAAAGGATTAAATCGCACGACTTTTTGGCGATTTTTTCGAAATAATCCTGATTTAATCGGGAGTCGATGGAAAAAATCGGCTTCCATTTTTTATGCGTGGATAAAATGCCAGAAAGGGTAATTTCGGTTCATTTTCGCTGTGCGTTTTCACTGTTTTGACTGCTGTGGAGAATCGAGGGTTACGTTCCAACTTCTGTTTGCAACTTTGCCATTGCATGGAGAGGAGCCGGCAAGGTATGTTAAACAGTTAATGTTTCAGTCAAGGACCAAGGTTAATGTTAATGTTTCAGATTTCCTGTAAATGTTAAACGCTGTTAAAAATTATTAAATCTTACATTTCAGTGGATTGTCAATGGTCATTGTATTGTAATATATGTCTACGACTCTACCAATGTGAAGCCTTGTAGGCTGTAGCTACTGCAAGACAGTATTATAAATTTAATAATTTATAACCAAACCCTTAACTCGCTGACATAAAAACCCTTGTAGCAGAACCCTTACTGCAATCATCAATTCATGGTTAATGAACAATCAATCAAGATATTTTAACGCCAATATACAAAGCAATCTGCTACAATAAGAAAATACTCATGTTTTGTTGATAATTCGATCACTAGTTAGGGGCTAGGGCTTCTGAAATTTGCACAGAAAACTGTTTTGGTCACAAATAATTTTACAACAATATGCAAGTCCACAATGAACAGGACTGATTTGTCTAAGAAAACCAGTAATGTATCAATTCAATACTGTATGTAAAATGAACCAGATTCACTGTCTTAATTCCTACTAACAGCTACAGAGTCTGAGCTTCTTTCTTGGCCTACTGTCAATAGTTTAGAGTAAGTTCCTGCTACAAATCTGTAGGGAACAAAGTCCTGCAAAAACCCTACTGTGCTCTATGTCAAATATAGCCAAATAGGATCAGCATGCATACATTGTTTGAGTGATCTGTTTCAGGACATCATTTAGGACTATTTTGATGGATCATTGCTACATAAACGTTACTCCTATTGCTGGTCCAAGGGAACGCTGAATAGCTTTAAGTCTTGTACCAAACAAAAAACAAATCTTGCACTTAGTTCCTTTGCTGATTAGAAATTTAGAATTATAGCCTCTTTAAGACATGCATACTCTATATTATATATTATATTAGAATTATACTCTTAAGATCTGCAAAGTCCAGACTCTATATTTATTATTTCATAATCATAAATGAATCAATGATAAAAGTTTTATGTACTATAAATTTGTTTTATGTTAAATTTACTAATTTGTTTCTAAATTCTAAGTGCAATACAAATTATATTTTGTTGATTTGAAGGTTGAAGCAATTTAATTTGTTTCAATTTTTTTTGTGCCCAGGTTTAAACTTTAAATTCAAGCTCAAATTTCAAAACAAAATGCCAAGGATTTTGGATGCTATGTGGGAGTTTGGTGAGCCTGATACTACACCCGAAACTAGGGGGTCAATAGAATGTATTTGACTTGCAAGCTGTGTGGTAAGCATATGTCGGGAGGCATCAACAGATTAAAATTCCATTTGGGGCAAATTTCGGGGCAAAATGTTGAACTTTGCACAAATACAACTCCAAAAATCATCCGACGGGCCATTCAATCAATGATGGATAAAGAGGAAGAGTGGCAGTGATTCTTTAGCAGCATCACCTTCCTCACCTATGGGTACTCATCCTTTTATCTCATCTTTTTTTGTTCCTAGAACAACAGCTGGTTCACAACCTGGGATCAAATCAGCAATGAAAAAAGGAAAAGGCAGACGCTGACAGGTTGGTCAGTAAGTGTCTTCTATGGAGTGATGTTCTTTTCAACATTGCCAAGACAAACCCATTCTACCAGCCTATGTTTGACGCAGTTGGCCCGGGGTACAAAGTCCCCACCTTTGCAGAATTGAGAGGGCCTCTTCTTCAAGATGAAACCACTGATTGCACTGCTAGATTGACGGAGTTTAGGGCATCATGGGAACACACTGGTTGCACAGTCATGTCAGATGGTTGGACTGACCAGAAGGGTAGGACCCTTTTTAACTTCTTGGTTAGTTGTCCCAAGGGGACAATGTTTATGAAATCTGTTGATGCATCTGCACACATTAAAGATGCGCGTTTATTATGTGAGTTGTTGGACATATTCATTCATGAAGTAGGCCCAAGCAATGTTGTCCAAGTCATAATGGACAACGCTGCAAATTATGTTGCCGTTGGCAAGATGCTTATGGAGAGGTATCCTAACTTGTTTTGGACACCTTGTGCTGCTCATTGCATTGACTTGATGTTGGAGGATATAGGTAAGATTCCTAATGTGAGGGATATTGTTGAATCATTTAAAAGCATAACAAAATTTATATATAATCATGCATCTGTGCTTAGCTTGATGAGAAGATTCACCAACAACAAAGAGTTGGTGCGTCTTGCCATTACACGATTTGCCACTACTTTCATATCTCTTCAGTCTCTGTTGAATTCTATGTGGGATGTGAATAACATGTTTCTCTCAGTGGATTGACGTTATTTATCTATTAGCCGCAAACCGGAGGGAGAGGGCATATGCAGAGTAGTTTCATATGATCAGAGCTTTTGGGCAGGAGTAGAGGAGGTGTGTGCCATTTCAGAACCTTTGGTAAGGGTTCTTCGGTTGGTTGATGGAAACAAGCTCGCAATGGGCTACTTGTATGAGGCCATGGATAGGGCCAAAGAAGCCATTCATGCTTATTATGCAGATAAGGGAGATGGGGGGTTAGAGAAACAACAGGTCATATGGAGAGTGATTGATCAACGATGGAACAATACCCTCCATCGCCCCATTCATGCTGCATGTGTCCACCTCAACCTTGCATTTTCTTACGCTTGTGGTTTCAGATTTGATGCCGAGGTGATGGATGGATTCTTCACTTGTGTCGAGAAGATGGTGTCATCTGAGCAAGAACGTGAGGAGATTTCTAAAGAAATGGAGGTCTATAGGATGGGAGGTGGCACATTTGGTTTTAACATGGCTATTAAAAATATGACGACCAAAATGCCAGGTAAGCTTCAGTTTGTTTCAAACTTTCAAGTTTAGAATTTCAATGTTTTTTTTTTTATGTTTTTCATTTTTCTTTTAACTTGTAGATGCTTGGTGGACAAGCTATGGTGTCAGAGTACCCCATCTCCAAAAGCTTGCCATTCGAGTGCTCAGCCAAACATGTAGTAACTCTGGGTGTGAGCGCAACTGGAGTGTATTTGACAAAATACACTCCAAAAAGCGCAACAGGTAAAAAGATTTCAAATTAAATTTTTTGAATTGATTTGATTAATTTTAATATTTAAATTTTCTTAGTACTAGTTTACAATATATGACCCTAATACAGATTGGAATCCCAACACCTCAATGACATGGTCTACGTCTAGTACAATCTTTGAGAATGGGTGAGACAGCTTTAGAAACCTACTGATGTGGAAGCCATCTCATTGGACAATAATGATACCACCTCTTCATGGAGAGTCGAGACCGAGAGGCCGATCATGGACTCGATCTCGGATTGGTTAGGTGTGGATCTAGAGGATGTAGCAGTTGCAGAGGAGGGAGAGTCAAAGATGGAGGAGGAGGAGCAACATCAGGGTCAGGAGGCAGTAGCAGAGCTGGATGAGGATGTTGAGGAGGAGGTGACACCATCTAGGATGGGCAGCAACAGTAGCATAGCATAGAGGCCACCTCTTCCATCGACTTCTAGAGGACGATTGAGTCCATTTGATTTTGTATCCCCAGGGGCAGGGCCTTCCTCCTTTAGAGGAAAAGGCAAAGCCATTCCCTATTCCCGTAAAAGGGGAAGAGGATCTTAGTGATTGATTACTTGATGACTTTTAGATGACTCATGATATACATTTATTATATTTTTTGTTGATATTTTGAATCTTGAGAGTTGAGACTCAGACAAGACTCAAAATTCAGGAGTTGATTCACTATTTTGATATGTGATGTAGCACTATACTTCATATACATATTATATATTAGCTTTCTTTACATGTTTATGTGGAAATGCATTTATTTGATGTTGTGGATACTCTAGATGTTAAAAAAAATAAAAAAAAATGAATAATTTTGTGTATTTTTAATTTTGCCGACTTTTTAAAAAAACTCTCGACTTTGCCGAGTTTTTCAACTTTTGGACCCCTGCCGAATTAATCCCGACTTTGACTTTTTCCACATTGGTAATAACTACTATAGATTAGGGGCTTCAGTCTTATTTTACTTTGTAGGGTTGTTGTGTAAAGTCAAGTTCTTATTCAGCCCCTGTAACAAAGAAAAAAGTGCGGCTATCGTAATGTCATTTCCAGTGGCACTGACCCAAACAAAAAAGAGTGTCTCTTCTAAAGATTTCTAGTGGTTACATGTTCTCCCATGAAATTTCCCTTGCTAAATTCTCATGGAAACCACCCCCAACATAGAAACCCATTAGTTAGTTAGCTACAAAAACCACGAAATTTACTTTCAACTTTCAAGTAATGCAACCAACTTGTGGATGGTGGCTAATGGGGCATTGGCACCTTTGGTTATCAAATCCCAAGACACTTTTGACTTGTGTTGCCAAATTTGACTCATCCCCTTAGAACGTTTGTAGTGAGTTTCCTTCCATTGCAACTTCCCCTACCTCCTGTAAAGGTATAATGTGCAAATTTTAGGTACTTTGGCCTAGTGACGAATTTGTATTCTTTGATTTGCTAAGCACTGGGATTTCATAGACCTTAATTTTCCGAGCTTCCATTTCTGGTCAAGGGGTTTTTATTTGTTTAAGAAGACAAATCAACAATTCTTGAAAATGGTTCTTTGTTCTAGGGATGGCTGGTCTGTTGTCTAAAGCCATGGCACTAGAACCTTAACCTAGCAACATAAGAGTTTGATACGACTCTTACTTGAACAAGACTTCCTAATCTCTCTCTGAAGTTTTAT
Organism: Pinus taeda; assembly: GCA_000404065.3. Lineage (NCBI taxonomy): Eukaryota > Viridiplantae > Streptophyta > Pinopsida > Pinales > Pinaceae > Pinus > Pinus taeda. The sequence goes on along the minus strand of APFE030044863.1, from coordinate 130,450 downwards.
AAGCTTGATATTTTTAGAGATGTTAGGAATCACCTATGAAAATGTTGATCAAACAAACCCCATCTAAAGTGGTTTTCCCTTGTGTAAAACTCAGGATGGAGATGAGCACACTATTGGAATGATGGTAATCTTAGATGTGATCCTTTATGGCTAAGTGCCCTCATTAATTGTATCACTAGGTTATGGCTTAGGACTTGACCTAATCAACATTATTTAACATTAATTTAAGTACCCTAAGGTTGGCCTAAAAATATATGGGCCCATAACCCCTCATGGAAGGAGATGCCCCACATTAAGAGTTTTGTTTAAACATGCAATTCATACCTCACTTGTCTCGTCTCATTTAGATGTTGTGATTGATCTTTTAGCCTATGGGAATCTATATTTGCTAGCCTTATATGGGCACCTGCATCTTGTTTTCTTTTCCATGCACCTACATCTTGTTTTCTTTTCGTGCTATGGTATTCCCTTATGCTTATGGTTTACATTAATTTAGGTTTATTGGTTGGATCCATTCGATGTTTTCTTTTCCATGCTATGGTATTCCCTTACGCCTATGGTTTACACTAATTTAGGTTGGTTTCCAAGTTGCACGAAACGGGGAAATGGGTACGAGTTTCCGAAACGGGCACGGGTACGAAACGTGACCCCTCCAAATTTTGGAAATGGGGAAACGCAATTATATATATATATATATATATATATATATATATATAGATAAGGACATTTAAGAAATATGTGCAATTTTAAAGCATATATGATACATTCTAATTTATTACATTATGATTAAATTGTCAATGCATAAACTATAAGTCTCTAAATTTACATCGCATTTACTCATGAATGATCACATAATGAAAATAGAAATATCCAAAATCAGCCACGAGAAATTTCTAATTTCTTGTCTCGTGCTTGATTGGAATTTGGGAGTCTCCTCCTACATAGTTGAACGACCTTAGTGCTCTTGATTAAATACAAGTTCCATACCCTAGTACGTGACAAAATCCAATGGAAACATTGCAATCCCCCCAATCCTGAAATCCTGAAAAACATTTAAGTCTGCTGGATTTTGAGTCATTTCACGGTACTGTTAAAAATTTAAGGAAAAGGATGAAAATGAAAAATAAATGAGAATGTCACTTTTCTTAACATTACCATGAACTGCATATCAACACTAGGGCCATAGACTTGAACATTAGCTGCCCCACTAAAAAAATCCTCATTTTTATAACTTGAGAGGCATCCAAAAGATATTTTGGTCGCCCAATAAAAAATTAGAAGCGAAAAAATAAAAAAAATACAAGAAAAAGTCAATTTAGAAGAGAAAACTCTGTCGTACAATCTGGAAACGTGTTTCCGGTCGTACTGGCCACGTTTCCTCCTCGAGAAACGGGCCAGTATGGCTGGAAACATGTTTCCAAACCGTATGGTATGAGTTTCCTCGTTTTCGTTTCGTTTTTGGCCGGAAACGGACCCTTCTCCAACGTTTCCTACAACTTAGGTTGGTTTACACTAATTTAGGTTGGTTGGTTGGATCCATTCTTATCTTTGCTTATTGTTTCTAATATTGACATGGTATAAAACCAAGTGTGAACCTCTCTTCCCTACTTAGAAATGTTTTCCATGTTTTGAAGTTTTCTAAAGCTCTTAATTACATGTGATTTATTTTTATTGTGATGGAATTATACCGTGCATTTGGCCTACAACTTGTACTAGTGTGATGTACTCGGAAGTTAAGTCTAGATTTCCCTTGTGTGCACATAAAAATACATAGTTTTTCTTCTCCATGTTTATAAGCCTATATCATTGGTGGCATTATCATTTGTAGAACTAGGGTTCTCATATTCCTTCATGAGAGTTTTAATGCATCCCTTTCCCATTTTTATCTAGAGGATTGTTCTTGGTAGTGTGAGTTGATCTATGTGACTATTTCTTAGTGGCATTCTCATTGCAAAACTAGGTTTTGTCAATCTCTTGGCCCCTTTCGCAGGTTTTCTTGGTATCTTCATATTGACACTTTCACTTCACTAGATGGATTGTTTCTTTAATGCACATATGGTTTCCTGCTTTGCCAATTTAGCTACATCAGATTCATATTTTGACGCTCTTCGTTATGACTCCACCATATTTGGGGCTCAAGATGAAGCTTTTTTCATATTCTAGTGGCTAGCATTTTATGATAGATACTATGATTAGTGATTGATGATGATTGCAGCTTGGACATGAACTTATGCATAGGTTTTGTGTCAAACATGCATGAAGTCATCCAAAGTCCTTTCTATTTTGTAATTATTAAAATGAAGAGCCTTTCAGTGTTACAATTTTTTTAGTAAAGTGTAATTTAATTACAGTAGTGATTTAGATAAATTTCCATTCTCAATTACTAGTGAGATTGGGATTTAGTCTCAACCATTGATCTCAACAAGTGATTAAGGTTGTGAATACTTAGTCATTAAATCAAAATTATACAGAAAGGCTAGGTAGAAGGGAAATGACAATGAAAGGTACAATGACTTAGATGAAGATAGTAACATAGAATTTTGTTCAGTGTGCAAGCCAGGAGAGAAGGGAAATATGTTTTCCAGCAAGGAAATCAACCTCAGTAAATTCATGGACGTTGTATTATCTAATAGAGAAAGAGGGAGTACAATTTGGGTGTGGTACCTTTTGAATCCCCTAGTTTTGTAAATGTAATTAAAGGATGACAATGCTAAAGGGCTAGCATGAATAGCTTGTGAGACCTATTTGATGTAAGTATCTTATTAATTAAATTTTAAATTGCTAAAGTTGAAGAATAAGGACTAGCCTATGTGGATCCCAATGTTGGAAAGGATAGCTTGCTTAAGGAACCTTGTAAGGGGGATTGGATGTTGAGATTTGTAGCTTGGGAGGTACTCCAAACCCTAGGTTAGTGGTTTTTGGAGGAATTGGCACACAAAAGTGACTTGTGGCCTAAGAAATCAAGCCAGTGGGGCTTTGCACCCAAGCATGTGGGTGTGAAACCGTGGGGAGGGTTGATGGTTTGACTGATGGAGATGATAGAGGATCTCTCTAGCAACTAGGGGCAACAAGAATCATTGAATTTTGAGGTCTAGAAGTGAAGATATGAATTTTTGAATAAATTGCGTGGGTGAATATGTCATAAGATCAAGTCGGCCTTAGTACAAGGAGCCCTTCTTGATAGGTTGAATGTCACCCTAGAGAAAGATATATAAAGGAGTGAGGAGAGGCCTCATTCCTCACATCCAAGTGCAACAACTCATAAGAGAATACATATGTGGTGGTCGCAGACCTTGGAGCTTGAGTGAAGGTGGGAAAAGGAGACGGTTTGCGATTGTTTTTCTCTAGACAATCGAACAGATCCAAGAAGGACGTAGAGGCCGAGTTCAGGATCTGGTTGGGTATGTTTTTGGGACTATTATGTGTGGGAAAACCTTTGAAGGAGGGGCCGCAGTCCTATATAGATGGCTGGAGGAGGGTCGAGTCCATACTTCAGTAAGGAGGGCCATAATGCTGAACAATGGGTTGGAAACTAGCCCATACCTCAGCATATAGGAGCAACATCTAAAGGGAGGTAGGCCGCTGCTGTTAGGAGGTTGGTTGGATAGTTTGTGGAGGACTGTTAGCAACCAAGAGGAAGGGTAATCAAAGTGGTTGGATGCCCTAACTAGTGTGCACATGCTACAACATAAAGGTATGCATGGTTGATGTTTGGTTGATGTGTTTGGACACTTGTGCATTGCTAGAGGGCAACGTGAGAGTGGACCAAGTTGGCCCTAAGTGCAGTGACCTAAGAAGGACTTTAGGCTTTCTAGAAGTGGCAGAGTTGGAGTGACCTAAATAACAACTTGTGGAGGGTTGTAGAGGCTTGCTTGAAGCCCTAAGAAACAAGTCTCTTGAAGGACTAAGGGGTTGTTAGAAGTGGTAGAAGAAGAGCTCACATGTTTGATCAACCAAGAGTAGTTTGTAGCCCTAGACTTGCTTTATGGAGAAGGGCATCTACAACAAAAGTTGGGCAGTCCTCCATACTCTAAGTTCATTGTTGGAGAATAACATTCGATATTGATAGTTGGAAGCCCTCCGACCCTAAGTGTGTCTTCATTAGGCAACACAGGAAGGAACTAGTGGGAAGAAAGTCCCAAAAGAGCTAAGGAGTAGCAGTGGGCAGTTGAGAGTTGTTCACAAATGGAGTTGTGAACAACTTGACATGAGTCTCGATGTGTTGATGTGTTGAAGGACTAATGGTCAACAAGAGAGTAGGTGGAGTTGAGTTCAATGACCTAATGGAGCTGGTTCATTGATAGAGGCAGAGTTGTGTTGCTGCAAATCAGGAGCCAAAGGACCGTGCATATGTGTACAGGGTACAACCAAGCAGTCGTGAGGAGCTCTACATCAACTAGACAGTCAAAGTACTTTGTTTAGGGTAGATTGGTGGTCATCATCACAGACTCCAAGCGTTAGTTGTTGTAGTCTTGTATTAGTGGAGGTATGAGGGCCATTATCCTTGGTACGAGAGCCCTAGATTGTTGTATTATCAATTTGTTAATATAACGAAGTTGGATTGTAAAAATTGTAAAAAGTTGTCTATATTTGTCCACTAGTAGATTCACTGTTATTTATCTTTCGTTGTTGCAAAGTAATTTTTTGTGATACTTGGATTTGGTAGCATCAGTGATTTAAGATTTTATCTTAGACTCCAGTATCATGGAAAAACAACAAGTTTCCTCTCTTTCTTGAAATTAATGTTTCTAACCCTTGATGTTCTAGTTGATCTGCCAATTGCCAAGCAATTATGAGAGAAATGGGGGAGGAGGTACTAGACTTCCCAAGCATTGACTATGTGCCATATGATAGAGTTTTTGTTGACTCTGCAACCCGAACATGGACCTCAAGCCTCTCATATGTGAGGCAACATTGGTGAAGAGGAAGGATGCCATTATAGCCGTTGGATACAAGGGAAGTGATGTCGTAGACTACTATTAGCGGAAGACTAAGTGTCAACCATCAACCATTGTGTGTAGGAAACCTATAAACCTGTCTTTGGAAGTTGGATCATAGAGTCCATGCTTGAATTTAGTTAGCTGAGGAAATCAATGAGGAGGCCCTCAGATTGAGTAAGGTAGATTGGGAGGGACTTGACTGTTTGCTATTTTTTGTGCATGTAAAGCACCAAAGAGAAGGAGAATCGTCCAAGGACCATAGGAAGCAGTGAAGGGATTTCGTTTTGTGTTGTGCAGGCCTTTAGTGGCCATATTTTTGCTGTGTGATTAGTCTAGACTCAATGCTTGAGAGATAGCATACCTATTTCTTGCAAGTGAAGGAGAATGACGTTTATACTCTATACCCTGAATTAACCCTTTGTTGAATTTCCTTGAGTGAAACATCCTTTAGACATTGAATTTGGCTCGGGGGTGGCCAATTGCAAGAAACTTGCCCTTCTTCAATTTCAAACAAGTTCAAGTCGTATAGATAAGTTTATTATTTTCCTTGTAAATAAAATGTTAAATGTTGTTTCATGCTTCATGTTAGAATGCTACACTATTACAATGTGTACTTGGTTAATGACAGACTGCAAGTTTTAATGTTATATTGAGTAAGTATGATTAGTGAGTTGAGTAGCTAACATAACTTGCTTGGATGATGATTTGCATTTCTTTTATGAATTTGAGTGCTGTATGTAATGGAAGCCTTTCACTTGTGATTTGTGAGATGTATGATTCTAAATTGAGTGGTTAGTCTTGGTTATAATAGTTGCATCTATTCACTCTTTCATGAAAGCTACCATGTTGAATTATTGTGTCGATTATAACTTTGAAATGAAACTTGTATGACTAGTATGAATGTCCAAGCTTTTTAAGCATAAGTATTGGGAGCCCTCCTCTACTTGAAGGGACCTTGTTTCTCAAGAGATGATCATGTACACTGAATTCTCTATTTGTGTGTGTGTTGGAGGTGAGATGCTTGAAGTTTCCTAGTTAAAGGCAGTGGTTTGATTGATCTTAGATGCTGTTAAAGAGCTCTTAATATTGGAAGTAACTTTGGTAGAAGTTTTGGGCTTTATTGGGAATTTGGAGTTTGGGAAGTTTAGCCTTGGCCTGGGTCACATGGCCTACAAGAGCCATGACCAAGAGCTAGTTCGAAGGGGGCTTATTGAATACCGAGCTACTAGAGAGTTATAAAATATAGGTCGACGAGTTGACGCTTGATGGCAATGAATCTATTTCCAAGCGCATTAGCTAATGGTATTGGACACTAGAGTATCGGGAAACCCCGAAGAATGACATCATGATGACATGGCAATGCGAGGTGGAGGATATATGTCACCTAAATTTGGTGTTTTGGTATGCCAGCGATGAAAATATGAGTGACATATGGCACATGTTAGTAATGCCATGTGGTAGGGGACACATCAACATCTGCCATGTGTTAGGTGATGTTGGAGATGATGTGGCATGCTGAGTTTTCATATCATCATACCAACATATTGGGATTTTGTGAAGGTTGTACTATACAAAATATTTGATACCCTGGTATTCTGGTATACACATCAGTGGTGCCACATGGCAAGGGACACATCAACTTTCACTATGTGTTGGATTGCGATTGGATGATATATATATGAGGTGACATGTTGAGTTAGCCACTGGCTTATCACCCTATTAGGAGATTGCAACGATTTGCATTTATAGGGAATTCCTTGATATCCTAGTATTTCATGTTGGGATATCGCTATATTGGCATATCAGAGAATTTTAACCATATCAACATATTGAAGGTTTATTGAAATAGGTATATCGACATATCAAAGGTTGTGGCAACAAACATATTGACATATTGACATAAATGTTTCAAGACATACCGGATTATCAAAACATCAAAACCTCTGGAGATTTGGACAAGGCACATTATATAGAATGGTTGATATGGTGAGGCGCCAATATGCCAAACTGTTAGTGGACATGGACTGTGATAAGTGGCCAAGGACTGCCATGTGTTAGCCATAAGTGGCCAAGGACTGCCATGTGTCAGCCATGTGGCTTGTACAATGCTCATGTGGCCTCAAAAGGGTAAGATTTTCAAGTGGGCATAACTTTATGCCTGGAACTCAGAATGAGATGAAATTTATATCGTCTAAACACTGTTGATGAGCAGAAGACGATGGTGGTATCAACAATATGATTTTAAATGACAAAGGAAAGATGAAAACTTGATAATTCCATCTTCATAATAAACCTTGAAGGTTAGGTCTAGTTATGCCTCACATACCTAATGCGAGCTCGAAGGGTTGGGTGTGCTACATTGGGTATAGAAGAGCATCAAAGGAGAAGTGAGTTGTGCGATTTAGTCAAGAATTTAGACACACAATTTCTAGCAAGGCCATATTGAGCTATAGGAGGCAATGCATTGTTTGAACTACAGGTTGTGAGCATAGGAAGGCATAGGACAATTGTACAAGGCTATGTTGTACAACCAACAAATTGTTGTAGAGCTTATATTTTTCAATGATCGAGTTTTTTCAATGTGTGAAGCCCTTGTAAGTTTGGAATTATTTTAATGAAACACTTGTTTGAAGGGAATAGTGGATTTGGAAATTTACTCACTAATTTTACTTCTAACCATTGTGTGATTAATTCCATGATCATACTTTTTTTGTTTAAAATTAAAATTCAACAAGTAATTATGATTGAGATCATAAGGAAGTTCTTCACTTAGGGTTTTAATAGAAGATTTTAACAATGATGTGAGGACTACATAGCTTCTAGGGTTGACCCATAGTGACCCTAACAAGGCTATGACCATTTACTTGAGAAGGGAGGTTTGTCTCCTTTGATGTAGTTTTCATTCATAGATTTATAGTATATATCTTAGTCTACTTTATTGATCATTATATGGATGGTTCTTTGGTGTGTTTCAGTGGATTTACCTTTTCCACATTATGATGGTGGTCCATTTTGGATGTTTTTGTGTGAGGGAGCTTTAGTCTCATCAATACCCTATTCTCCTTTATGTTTCTATAATTGACCGACATATTAATGTGGTTCTTTATTTCATATTTCCACCAAAGGCCACCTTTGCTAGGTCATGGAATCATGTTGGCATCAATGTTATGGTGTGATAGGGAGGTTTGATCTTCAAGTGGTTTGTGTTTAGCTTTAAGTGTAAAGGTACAATCTAATGCTTTCTTGTATTAGTCTCCCAATCATCATTAGGGAGTCCTCTTTATCTTGGCTATGGTCATTCCTCTATTCTTGTTGGTTATCCACACAACCATCCTCATTGGTATTTCTAGCCACGAAAATTGTTTGTGAGGTGTTGGGTATTTATAAATCCACTACCCTATTATATTTGAACATCCTTTCCAGCTTCACTCTCAAGTACACTTGTGCCTTGTGTTCATAAATCAACACCCTTGTTGCATTTAAGCAATCTCTATCATATTCAACCCCTTTCAAATATATGGAATTAGATCTTCATTCTCTTAAACCACTGCTGATATTATTGAATGTGGGTACTATTTTCTGAAAATTATTGAATAAAAAATATATTGGCGTTCAACTTAAATAATTTGTAGAGGAAATTTAATAGAAAATGAATCATAGAACACTAACATAAATTTTCCCAACAAATTCTCCTTCACTTTTCTATTACTCAAGAAAATTAGGGCTCCCCTAACAAGGAAAATGACCCTCATAGAATACACAAAAAATACAACACAATAGAACTTGGATTTTCATCCCCATGGCAATTTCTAGAATTCCGCATTGCAAATTCTCAGCCTTGGTAATAACTCCCTCCACCTACAAGTTTGACCTTCTTTTCCTCCACCTGTATGGTCCCTTGTGCGTTGGAGAATTTTTTCCTCCTCCCCTTGCAAGAACCTAGTTGGAAAAATTATACCCCTCACAAATTTTAGCCTCCTCCAAACTCGACCTTCTCTCTCCACAAACTCACTATCCTCAAATATTTCTCCTGAAATCACCTTGTTGCACATGTTTCTCTTGTCTTTAGTCTCTCGTGAGAAAATCTCTCTCACAAGCATTCAATATGTCTTCCTCTTCTCCCTTGGGCTTGTTTATAATTTTCATTAAGCCAAATCCCTAACCCTAATCTCCTACATAATGAGTGTCTAAGACTAGATCCCAAACCTCACTTGAGATCAACAATAGAGATTAGATCTAATTCACTAAATACCCAACATTAATTAATTCATTAATTAATTAATGTGCTTTTCCTAAGTTAAACTTAGGAAAGAAATTATAAAAGTCACTTGTTCAACATAAGCAACTGAATGGAATTTTGGACATCTTCTGCACGCTTGATACCTATCCTATGTAGAAGCCCCTGTTTGAGTTATCAACATTAGTGATCCCTCCTAGTGAGGAAGGTATTCTACATTGTTGATTTTTCTACAATAAACACAGTAGAAACCAATTTTCTGATATGATAATTCTTCTAATGATCTTCAATTGATTTATCTTGTGCCACATATATCATTAAGCAATTATACACAAAAAGTCTCAACAAGAATACACCAAAAACAATAGAAATAAATAAGACTATAAAAAGACAATTATGCACAATAGAGACAACAAATTTTCCCTAGGATGGGAAAAAATCCAAGAACTTTTCTTCTAGGAGAAATTATTCTTTAGCAAGGTTTACAATAAAATATCTAGAAACTTGTGCTAAAAACCAAATCCAAACTTTAGCCATCTCATCCTTTTTCTGCTCCCATGAGTGTCCTCTATATAAGAGAGATGATGAGTGAGTGAGATAAATGAAGTGTCACATCATGTGTATATATAGAAGTCAAATGGATGCATTTACCCTAAGGGACACACCCTTTCATGGTGGTGCTGATTTGTTCCTTTTGAGCCTACATGAAACCCAAAAAATAAAATTTATTTTATTTTAATTTCCATAATTTTTCTAGGCCGGCTTAGGAGGCCTCTTGGCAGGTGAGAATACCTCTCGATATTACACAAAAATCAACACCCTCTTAGCGAGGGATATATTCTCTTTTGGTTGCAACAAATTCTCCTTTAGCCGAAAGATTTCCTTCCTTAAGAAGAGTTTACGAGCTTTCCATGTTGATCCATGTCTATAAATAACTCCATCCTAGAGTGGGAAATGCCAACTCCTTAGATATCTAGGGTTGGGAAAAATCCTTTATGGCTCCTTAAGCAAATGTTTCAATCTCCTCTGGTCATGACCTAGATAAATTTTCTAGCTTCTTGGGAGAGAATTTTCCTTTGGACCATTCACCTTTCTGGTCAAAGTCTTTTATGACCTAGTCAAGTCCTTCTAACAGCGAAGTCCTTTTGGATTCTAAGGAGAAGATCTGTCCAAACCTATAGTTTCCCTAGGACATTCAGCTCTAGTCGACCTAGCCAAGTCCTTTTGGCTTCAGAGGTGAATCTATCTTATAATTGCCTTGGGCCATTCATCTTTATGGTCAAAGTCCTTTATCACCTAGCCAAGTCCTTATAGATTTTAAAGGTGAATGTATTCATCTCTCCTTGGTCAAAGTCATTTATGACCCAACCAAAGTCCTTTATGGCTTCAGGAGATGGTCAGCCCAATTCTGCAAAGACCTCATCATTCCCTTCCAATGAGGGAGACATTCGACATCATACTAAGCTTTTCATTTGTGGATATATACTGGAGCTCTATTTCACTCTCTGTATCATGTCTTGGATGAAGTGGCCTAATCATGTCCTCTCGGCTTCTGAAGTAGGTCTTCTTGTGATAGCCCTAACTTCTCCCTTTATCACGTGAGCAAGTCCTCCTGCCATTACTGCTCCCTCTATCATGTAAGCAAGTCCTTCTGCTATTGCTTCCCCCTCTTACTGGGAGAACTCTCTTGTCTCCAGCGTGCTTTAGGCTCCAACTTGTTTGAGGCTTCAACCTCTGCTCTTCAATTTCCTTGTGGACCTCTATTTCATCACATTTTCAAACTGATCCACCATGATATATCTCTAAATCTACATATAAGGAAATTGTTACAATCAAACACAATCTACAATTATTGCCACTGCTATAAACACTGCCACTATACAATTCAATATCTCTGCCACACAACTTGCAACGAGTGTACTGCCATATAAGTTGCAAACACTGCATCGCTATACACAACTTGTACCAAAAATATCATAACAATTGTTCTTGTTCGTTGTCTAATGCTTCTCATATTCTACTTCAACCAGAGCTTCAATCTGGTCATTCAAACCCTTCCTCAAAACTTGTTTACTTCTTGTATCCAAAACATATGGAACATGCTCATGGAACTTTAAAATGAATGTAAGACATTTTGACCATGAGTCAAAATAGCACCAAACCCCTCTAATTACATTCATTTCTAAATCTGGATCATACACTATTGATTTTGAAGCCAGAACAAAGAAAACGTATCATCCAAAAAATCCTAGCCTCGTGCAGAGCTTGAAGCTCAGAACATAAAAGATTGATTGCGAGTCAAATAGTGTACTCCTACTCACATGGCCTTATGATAATCGATCTCAACCTTGGTGTTTCTCTCACTGCAAACAAATCAGTCTTCCGCCAAATAACAACATTTAATGCGTCAATCTTCAGGTGATATGTCGAGCCACAAATCCAATGCATGGTCAAACCAGATCAAACAATGCAAGGTCACCCTTGTGATGTAATCCGTTCGTTGAGATAGAATATCGTTGGTCCAACAAAAATTCATGTTGGATCTAGTTTGACAATGCCTATTGATCACACTCAGAACTGGTGTCTATTGATTTTTACGAGTTTGTTTTTCAAACACACAAACTCCTTAGAACCGTTGGTACATACTAAATCGATCATTGTGGATCCATCAAAATGCAAACAAAGCTTGGCCTCTGCTGTAAACAATAATGTTCTATCTTCGCTACTATTTGTAAATATCAAACTTTCGATGAGAAAGAAAACAATTGCATGTTGAAAGAACACCTTGCCTCGTTCCAAACTCAGATCAATTTTCCACAAAACCCATATTCTTCTCATTCATCGTAGTCTATAGAGATCATTATTGCACTATGATTTCCATGTTTGAGAGGGTCTTAGGGAATCTTTGTGTTTATGAAGCATCTCAATGTAACGTAGATAGAGCACTTTTAGCTAAAGACTCTGATGTCGCTTGCTTATAAGCACCATGGAAAAGGAATCTTCAAATATTCTAGTTACAACTTCACATCTAGACGTTAAATCTTACAAACAATGTTCCTACAACTACCAAAATTATAGTGCTATCTTTTATGTCTTGTGCCTTTCCATAGGCCCGAGGTTACTCAGCCCTCTTGTTCACAATTATAAGGTCCTCGACCTTCTCCTAGGGTTCTGCCCCTTTTCTTTGCACAAAACATACTCTAAAATCAAGTGGTCGCTTTCTCAACCTTGCCCTGATACCATGTTGATTTTCTACAATAAACACAATAGAAACCAATTTTATGATCTGATAATTATTTCTAATGATCTTCAATTAATTTACCTTGTGTTGCACATATCATTAAGAAATTATACACTGAAAATCTCAACAGTAATACAACAAAAAAATAGAAACAAATAAGATAATAAAGTGAACCATGGACAATAGAGACAACAAATTTCACTTGAGAAACCCAAACTTGGGAGAAAACCCAACAACTCTTATTCTAGGAAAAATTATTCTTCAACAAGGTTTACAATAAAATATCTAGAAATCTATGCCAGAGACCAAATCCAAACTTTATCCCTTTCATCCTTTTTCTGCACCCACAAGTGTCTTCTCTATAAGATAGATGCTAAGTGAGTGAGACAAATGAAGTCACATCATGTGTATATATACAAGTCGAATGGGTGCATTTACCGCAAGGGACAAACCCTTTCATGGTGGGGCCGAATTGTCCCTTTTGAGCTTATATGAAACCCAAAAAATAAAATTTATTTTATTTTAATTTGCATAATTTTTCTAGGCCGACTTAGGAGGCCTCTTGGCATGAGAGAATGCCTCCTGATGCTACACAAAAATAAACATGTGTCACCCCCATATTATGTCTATAGAAGATAAAACTCCCCTTTGCTAAAGGCTTGGTGAGAATATCTGCAACATACTCATCTACGGACATGCACTAAAGCTTCACAACTCCCCTTTGGACCCTAGTTTTGATGAAGTTGTATTTGATCTCTATATGCTTGGAACTATCATGGAACACTAGATTTTTGGAGAGTTTGATGCAACTTTGATTATAATAGCGAATTATAGGGTGATGCAACTCTAGACCAAATAACCCTGTGAGCATCTCGTAAATCCAAATAGCCTCACAACTCTCCAAAGTCATTGCCATGTACTCGACCTTTGCTAAACTAAGCACCATTGAGCGCTACTTCCTGCTAAACCATGAAATTTCCATTGATCCCATATTGAGGTAGCACCTTGAGGTGCTTTTCCTATCCATTACACTCCCATCCCAAATTGAGTATGTATAACCCTACAATTTCACTCCATCACACTTCACATATCTTAACCCATACTTCGTTGTACCTAGTAAGTACTTGAGCATATGTTTCATTTCCCTCCAGTGCACCCTCCTCCGCTCCACCATAAACTAGCTTAGGGTATTTACAACAAAGCATATATTTGGCCTAACATTGACTAGATACATAAAAGAACCAACCAACTACATATATAATGTGGGACCCACCAACTAAGACTCAGAAGCATTCAACATCTTCAAGTTAGTAATAAAGGGTGTAGACACATGCATGCAATCCACCATCCCAAAACTCCTCAAGATATTAACTGCATATATTCCTTGTCCTAGAAAAATATCACTTGTTTGTTTCCACACCTCTAATCCTAAAAAGTAGTGCATCATGACAATGTCCTCAATCTCAAACTCTATAGCAAGATCGTTCTTGCGCATCTCTATTAGTTTCTATGACCCCGGGAGAAATAAATCATCAACATACATCACCAAGATGATTATATAATCTTCAACAACTATGTAATATAAGTTGGGATCCAACTCACTCTTGGTGAAGCCCATACCTAATAGATACCCATCAATCCTCGAGTACCATGCTCTTGATGCTTGCTTGAGTCTGTACACTGCCTTCTTTAACCTGCATATATGAGACTATCTCCCATGCACATCGAAACCCTGCAATTGTTCAATGTAAAATTCCTCTTCAATTACCCAATTGAGGAAGGTTGTATTTACATCCATCTAATGTATCCTCCTCCCCATTTCATAATAAATAGTATAACAACCTTGATAGAAGTATACTTGGCATCTGGAGCAAATTTCTCTTCACAGTTCACCCCCTTCTACCTGGAAAACCCGCTCACCACAAACCCAACCTTATGCTTCTCAATACTTCCATCCACAACACGCTTGATCTCGTAGATCCACTTGAAGTTAACCACTGATTTCCCCTTCAACCTTAGCACGATATCCCACATATCATTCTTCATGATAGAAGCATACTCTTCCACCATAACATTCCCCCAAATTTGCTGGCTCGCTACCTCCTCATAACGACTTAAAGTGAATGTTGTCTCTCATGAGTACCATATAAGTAGGAAACTGTCTTGATGGTTTGTTCTCCCCTAAAGAGTTCATAGGAGCCTCCACATGGTCCTAAGCATATCTTAGTGTTTTCTCAAGCCATCTTGGCCTCGTCCTAATGTACTAGAAGGAATCTCCTACTCCTCCTCTTGATATGAAGACTAATTCCTTCTTGTTGGTGTTGCTGGTCTCTCCTTAATGTTCAAAACGTATTGCTTCTTATCCTTTACCATTGCTAGAAAGTTTTCATGTGATTTCCTAAAGGCTTGACTCTCCTTGAGCTTGACATCCTTTCTCACCATAATCTTACCCAGCGAAGGAATGTACACCTTGTATGCCTTTGAAGTCTCATTGTACCCCACAAAGATGCCCTTTTGTGCTAAGGGCTCCAACTTTGTCCTCTTCTCTGAAGGTATAAACCCAAATATATGAAAATTCCCCATGTCTAGATTCACCCTTGTAAATGCCTCCTTCATAGTCTTGTCCTCCAAGACCTTGTGAGGAATCTTGTTCGGAACGTACACTTATGTGTTGCAAGCTTCTTCTGAAAGAAACATGGGAAATTTGATCATGTATCATAACTTTGGCAACTCCGATGGTGGCCCTATTCTTCCTCTCTCCAACCCCATTTTGATGTGGGTTGTAAGGCACTGTCAGCGGCTTATTGATTCTTACCTTGCATAATTTTTTGAAGTCATTGAAGGTATACTCACCTCCATTGTATCACCTTAGAACTCTAACCTTCCTCCTTGTATGGTTCTCCATGAGAGCTTTAAAATCCCGAAATTCACTAAATAATTCATCCTTGGTCTTCATGAACTAGATCCATGTCCTCCTAGAAAAGTGATATATGAATGTCACATAATACTTGTACTCACTTAAAGACAAAATTGACATGGGACCAAACACATCTAAGTGTTCTAGATCCAATATGCCCTTGGACTTGATGTCATTGCTAGGAAAGGTTGTCTTGGCATACTTTCCAAGTGTGAAACCCTTGCACACACCCTCATATTCTACACTAAACTCTGAAATATCAATGTATATCTCCCTTAACATATGCAAGGCTCTATGGTGCAAGTGACCCATCCTCATATGCCATAACTCACACAAACTACCATTGTCATGAAATAGGGCTCGTATAGGTTGATCCTCAACATGTACAAGTTCCCTTATCTCCTCCCAATCCCCTGCCCTGTACACAAAATTGAAGATCTTGTCCTAACAAGTGCTTTCCTAGCTCGAAAGAAAACCTCATACCCATTCTCCTCCATGGCTGAGATTGCTAGAAGTTTCTTGGTCAACTATGGAACATATAATACCTTTGTCATCTCCGAAGGCCTTATTAACTCTAGCTTAAACTAGATGTTCCAACCCCCTCTATTGTACACCTGACATTGTTTCGAAGATCCACACTTGAACAAATCTCATGATCCTGTCATGTGACAATAAGCACTTGTAACAACCCCTGGTTGATTTTCTATGTAAATAAAATAAGACCAAGGTCATGGGCATGCATTCCATGCTGAGTATTATGGAAAACATAGTGATGGGGTATCACTTGTGATTAATTAATGGCTATGGAAATTGACAAAGACAAAGTGATAGTAATTTACATTTTATTTATGAAATAAAGGAAAATAAGAGAAAAGGAAGGTGAAAGGTCACAAATTTGCATGAGCAAGAAATTGAAGGAAAAAATGAAGGAAAATGAAAAAAATAGAGGCATCAATAATAAAAAGGCTTATGAGGATCAATTTGAAACTTTTTTTCAGTTCAGTCTTTGGATCTCTCATTTATTCTCTCATTCTTTCTTACTCTTGGACACTTAGAGCATTCTTGGAGAATTGTTGGAGCACTTGGGCATAATTTGGATTTGGAGAAAGAATGCAAAGGAAGGTAGGAAAACATAAGGGAATAGGTGGATGAACAACTACAACTATATTTCTTTACAGGGAACAAGTTGCATGTGTGATTTCCTTGTTGATTTATGGATGCATGGTATATGCATGTAATTTTCTAATTATATGTTGTCATTGACATGGAGGATTGCCTGGATTGACAATAGTTTTAGCCTTTCCTTTCCATTTCTTGGATAGCCATGGTGTTGTCGGTTTTCCGCTTGATTTTTTTTCTAATTAATGCCCATAATTCCTTATGGATGTGGGTTGGAACAAATTCTTTGGAAGCCTTGGAACAACTTGGGTTGAGTTACTAGTCCTCAAGCCTAGTTTGAGACAAATGCTCTGGAGCCTTTGGTGGGTTGAGTTACTAGTCCCTAGACCTGGGTTGGACAAACACTCTGGAGCCCTGGAAGACTGTGGGTTGAGTTACTAGTTTCTGGAGCCATGGACAACTTGGGTAGAGACCAATCTGGTCGATGTTAGTGATGTCTGACCGTGAGGTCGAATCATTGGTTGAGGATTGAGGTGGTTTGGACTTTAGAAGCCCTGGTTTGGTTTTATTTGGTTTATTCCATGAGATCCCACATTCATGATTGGAATATGGTGCGAGGGTGATTGAATGAAGAGAGATTTGGTTCAACCCAATCTATGGTTGGGTGGTACCTGGAAGTCCCTGATTTGGTTGGTATTTTCATATGTTAATATGAGTTATTCTTCTGCTATGATTCATGTATAATTGTAGCGATTATGTTGGCGATATTATGACTGAGTTTCCATTGTTTATATGCTGGCTATTTTTGGGTTATATGTTGTTCATATGATGTGTATCTTCTATGGCTCTTGTCATGAATTGTTTAGCTATTGATCGATTGATGAATGTATGGACTAATAATTATTGTTGTAGCTATGTAGAGAGGGCATAGGCCTTCTCGGCGATTCATAAATGAATCTCATATTTTTGTGATCAAATATGCATTCATGACCTGTAACTTACCTGTTTTCCATGTGTTTGACAAAATTTCTAGTTTGTTCTAGTCAGTTTAGGTCAAGTTTATGACTCAAGTTTGTATGTTTAGCCTTATTTTCATGTAACTTATGCTTCTGGTAAGTCTTAGGAAGTTCTGAGTAGTCTCAGAAAGTTCTGAGCAATGGTCTGGAGGCTGACTTGGAATCGCGACCCAAATCTTGGGATGACACCCTCTGAACTGGACATTTTGGGTCACAACCACACTCAGGTAGTGTTGTGCATGCGGTTGGAGGCCCTCAACTGTACCTAGGCCTTGTCATGCATGCAGTTGGGAGCCTAGGTCAGTGAAAAGGAGCACCAACTCAAGGTTTGGTCACTTGGGGTGGTTCTTTGGCACCTAAGTGTCCTGTAACCCTGAGGGATGTTGGGAGTTGTCAGTTTGTAGGCCCCAATTCCTTAATTGGAGCCTTGGAGGTATGGTCATAACATACTAACTCTTTATCTCGTGTTTACCCTGGAAGGTTGGTGAAATTGGGTAAATGCAGGAGGGGTGGTTATAGAATGGTATCAGAGCTTCCCTGTTCAAACACTTGGATTGGAAGGGCATAATGTGTTTTTCATGCATGCATGCCAATTGTCTATGTTTTCATTATGTATGCATTGTGATGGCCATTGTTGCAGTTATGTCATCATGTAGAGGTTGCTGATGTTGATGTTGATGGTGTGATGATTGATATTTTGATTTCATTGCATATACATATGTTGTGCTAATCTGGATTGATTTTGCAAACGAGATAGCCTCCCCTAAACTTCACTGAGGTATGTTGATCATGTTCATGTTAGTTTATCTGACATGGTATGTTTGCTGCAAGTAGAAGATAAGGATGACAAAAAAAATGGTGTACTACAATTCACGTGATTATCCCTACAAATCAAATGAACAACATGGTGATGGGTACGCCCCTGACATAATAGATACATTGAGAAGTTTGGAAGATATCAGAAGTTGCAAGGTAGATAATGAAGCAAGCGAAAGTTAATGCAGTGATTCTTCAGAGTCTCATATTTGTAGAGAGAGGGACCGCTTGTTAGAAATACTGAGAGGGGGGTGAATCATTATTTATTTTCAATTGTTCTTTTTACCAGTTAGATTCTTCACAATTATAATCAGAAATGAAATGAATAATAACTTTATTAAGGGAGGACTTTAATCCTCTATTTCAAATAATTGAGTACAATAATAGTTAAAGGCACAAACCCTTCAAAATTCTAGGCACCAACTTGGACTTTTAAATGAGGTTCCAACCTTTAGGGCTTTGGACCTATTCTTCTTAAGGCTCCAACCTTGTGTTTAGGGGATCCAACCCCTAGGAAACCAATCCTAATTGCTTTTTTTAATAGAGAATGTGTGATGTACTTACCTAGACGTCTTTGATAAAATTCTTCACTATTCCATTAATACTTGAAATTGACTTCACTTACTCTTCACTGTACCTTGTCCTCCACTGGACTTCACTGTTGCTACAAATTCAATTAATAATACCATAGCCCAGCTATAAGCTCCAAGCCACTGTCCTTCAGTCTATCCGAGTCATTGTCTTACCACAATTCGAGCTTCTATTTGTAGTACATGACCACCAATATGTGCAGAAATGGCTGCCTGATTTGAAGTTGTAGACACAGTCTGAGTGTACAAGAATCATAGTCTGAGGGTATAGAAGAAGTCCTGTAGTTTAGAGCCAAGGTATAGTGCCTTAGATCCGATCTTGTCACTATAACTGCCTATAATAAAGCTTGGGGTGCAGTAACTGTAACTGTCACTGTAATTGTGTGTAATAGTCTTGTAATGAGGCTGAGGTCTAGTTCTGTAATGAGGCCAAAAAGAAAAATCCTCTAATGAGATATTCAGTCCAAGGTATTATGCATAGTTTGAGGCATGGTAGGCTACAACAAGAGATCTGAGTCACCACAATTTGAGCTAATATAATCACAATCTGAGAAAAGGAGATGTTGCAGAATCCAAGCCACCACAGTTCAAAGGTATGAAGGCCAAGGTGTACGAGATAATACACAGTCCGAGACTTTGTGTTTAGATGCTTGAAGGTGATCAACTTCGGCTGTCCATGCTGTCAGTAATATTTAAGATCCAAACCAAAGATCCACTGCTGCCCTTCCTAATGTTGCCTCCTTTTGTGTTCACGAGTTGTGAACTACGACTCCTTTTCTGTGTATTGGATGATCGAAGGATGCTAAAGGAATGAGGTTTGTACCTTTATTTATAGTGGTTTTCGCAAAGGAGGTGAGGAGAAATGTCTTTAAGAATAGGTCGACATGAGTGTGAAGTGTAGGTCAGCTAGATAATTAAATATATATTTTCCAACTTAAAAATTCAATTTCTTTCTAACCACCAGGAGTTTGGAGGTGTGTGAGGGCTCATTGGAAAGGGGAAACAATCCTCTTTTAGATGGTCTAGAGTTCATTTCGAGAGGATGCCTTCAAGGTGTCTAGATTTAATTATTTTGTTGATTGTGCATAAATTTTTGTGCAGACAGTCCTCATCATAGTGTGTCATCATCATGACCCCAAGTTTTCCATGTGATCATGGCAGAATTCATGTCATAAACCATGCATCATCCTTGGTGACTTCAAAACATGACATCATATGTCATCAAATCAATGTCCATCAAGAGAGTTATATTTCATCAATGACAGTTATTGACCAACAGTCTCCCCCTTTGTCATTGATGGAAATATCTAGACATCCTCTCCCCCTTTGAAATCAATGGAAAATGGGGTGGCCAAGTACTTCCCCTATCAAATTGATTTCTTTGTCATGCTGCTCCCCCTGACATGTTGCCCTACTCTTGTGAAGATGATTATTTAATGTGATGCAAGAGCAATAACCCCCATCTTTTGGCGAAGGTGTTCAAATTCTTATCGTGGAAAAGGCTTTGTGAAGATATCTGCAATTTGTTATTTTGTATTGATTTACTCCAATGTGACGTTTTTTTCAGCGACCTGTTCACGAAGAAAGTGATATTTGATTGGAATATGTTTGGTCTTTGAGTGCATGACTTGATTCTTTAAGAGACTGATGGCACTAGTGTTGTCACAATAGATGGTAATTGGCTGTTTAGTTTCTATGTTGAGATCCTTCAAAGCTTCCTTCATCCATAGTATCTGTGTACAAAAATTTACAGCAGCTATATATTCGACTTTAGTTGTGGAAAAAGATATAGATGATTGATTTTTGCTGAGCCAAGATACTAGACAATCTCCCATGAAGAATTCATTTCCGCTGGTACTTTTTTGATCATCCATGCTTCCAGCCCAATCAACATCGGTGTAAGATGTAACTGTAAGAGTTTTAATTTTGGGATACCAAAGGCCAAAGTCAGGAGTTCCTTTCAAGTATCTAAGAATTCTTTTCACAGCCAACAAATGGGATTTCTTAGGACTTGATTGAAATATTCCCACCATTCCTACTGCTTGCATAATGTCGGGTCTTGTAGCGATTAAGTGTAGGAGAGATCCAGTTATTGATCTGTAAAGAGTTGCACCTACCGAGGGGGATTCATCATCTTTTCTTAATTTGCAGTGTGTGGTCATTGGTGTGCTCATAGGTGCACATTCTTCCATCCCATATCTTTTAAGCATGTCTTTAACATATTTTGTTTGAGATATGAACATTCCTGCTGTTGTTTGAGATACTTGTAGTCCAAGGAAGTAAGATAACTCACCAATCATCGACATTTCAAACTCTTTTGACATATTTTGAGTAAACTCATGGCTCATCTCATCATCATTGCTAGCAAAAATCAGATCATCAACATATACAAGAGTGACTAGTAATTTATCCTTGTCCATCTTCATGTAGAGATTACTTCCTTCCACCCCCTTTTTGAAGCCTTATTGTTCTAGATAGTGATCTAATCTTACGTACCAAGATCTAGGAGCTTGTTTCAACCCATATAATGCCTTTTTCAACTTAGATACAAAGTCTTTTCCTTCTTCTAAATCAAACCATTTTGGTTTCTCCATGTACACTTCTTCCTTGAGTTCCCCATTCAAAAATGGTGATTTTACGTCCATTTGATATACTTTGAATCCTTTTGAGCAAGAAAATGCCAAAAACATCCATATAGCTTCCATATGAGCTACCAGTGCAAAGGTTTCTTCAAATTCGATTCCTTCAATTTGTGAATAACCTTTACAAACAAGCCTTGCCTTATTTATGATGATTTGTCCATCTTCATTCATTTTGTTTTTGAACACCCACTTGGTTCGAGTTATATTTTTATCTTTTGGACGAGGTACCAGCTCCCATGTTTCATTCTTCTCGATTTGAGACATTTCTTCTTCCATGGATTCCACCCAATGAGGATCCTTACTTGCTTGAGTAAAACTTTCTGGTTCTATCACATATAAGAGAGCAACATCATCTTTCCTTGGTGTATTCGTCTTTCTTCTTTGGGTTTGTATTCCCTCATCTACATTTCCAATAATCTGCTTTTCTAAATGATGTTTTTGGAGGAATTTCACTTTTGAAGGAGTTTGAGATGGTTCTTTTTGATTTTCTTGATTTTTTTCCTCTTTTGCTAACCATTATTCTTCGAATTCTCCAAGGATAGAATCTTCTTCAAGGACTTCAATTTATTTTTCTGGAAGAGCTTCACCAATTTTTACATCAATTCTTTCTACTACCTTTCGTAGTCGATTATTGTAGCATTTGTAAGCTTTTCTTCTTGTAGAATACCCAAGGAGTATTCCTTCATCGACCCGAGAATCAAATTTTCTTGGCGAGTCATCATTGATCTTCATAAAAAATTTTCTTCCAAAGATTCTAAAGTACTTTACTAAAGCAGGTCTCCCTTTCCATAGTTCATATGGTGTCTTGTCATTATTTGATCTTAGTTGAGTTCGATTCAAGGTATAAATGGCTGTCTCGACTGCTTCTTTCCAAAACTTGGGTTGCAAATCAACTGCTAGTAGAATTTTTCTTGCCATCTATTGTACAATTCGGTTTCTTCTTTCTACTACTCCATTTTGTTTGGGAGTTATAGAAATAGAGAGCGCTCTCTTGATTCCATGTACTTTACAAAATTCATCAAATTCTTGTGAAGTAAATTCTCCTCCTCTATCTGTTCTAAGGCATTTAATCTTTGATTCTTTCTCATTTTCTACCGGAGCTTTAAAAATTTTGAAACATTCAAAAGCTTCGGATTTTAATGTTATAAAGTATACCCACATCATTCTAGTATAGTCATCAAAAAATAAAGAAAAATACCATTCGCCTTGTAGAACTGTAGTTCTGGTTGGTCCACATAAATCTGCATGTATGACCTCAAAAGGTTTTGATGTATAGAACTCCTTAGTCTTGAAACCGATTCTTATTTGTTTTCCATGTTGACATGGTCCATAGACAACTTGATCTAGCTTGATAATTTTTCGAATGTCCCTTACTACAATTGTTTTGCTGATATTGATTAGGTTATCAAAGCTTATATGTCCCAATCGATTGTGCCATAACCAACTTTCATCTGCTTGACTTACATAACATTTATCTTCTTGAATTTTGTTCAAACTGTATGCATTATCTAGCGTTCTTATTCCTTTAGCTATAAGTTCACTCGAGGAGGAGCTCTTTATCTCACAATCTTTTGTACTAAAGACAACCTTGTGTCCTTGATCACAAAGTTGGATCACACTCAAAAGATTGTGATTGAGTCCTTCCACCAACAATGCATTTTGGGCTTTTCCTTTTCCATTGACGAGAGAAATAGTTCCTTTTCTAGCTATCTTGGTTGATCCACTTCCAAAAGTCACATTTCTATATTTCTTGATTAAGGAGGTAAATTTATTTTGGTCACCTGACGTGTCTTGAACATCCATTGTCTACAAACTATTGATTTTCATCACTATGAGCACATAGGGCTAGGGCACATTTATCAATAGTGGGTTCATCCTTTTGTAGATCTTCCTTTTTGAATGGAAAATTTTGTTCATCATGACCATAATCATTACATAATGAGAAACTTGGATCATACTTAGCCAAAGGTTCAAAAGTGTTGTAAGTCTTGATTTGTCCTTGTTCTTTGAGGCCAAGTGGCTTGCTTTGTTGATTCTTATTTCTTGAAGAATTGTCTTTACGAGCCTTCCAATGCTTAGCTTGATGACCAAAGTTTTTACAATAAAAACAATAACCAAGAAAGATTGTTTAGTACTTGCTAGAATAGCCTTGACTTGAGGTAGAATTCTTCCTTGGATTTTTCCTTCCTTCATTCCTTGGATTGATATAGGTGAAATTTTGTTCTTAGTGAGACGACTTCTCTTCTTTTGGATGACTAGAAATAATGTCAACATAACTTCTTTGGGTTTCCTTATTCACATTCTCCTTTGTACTTGATGATTCTCCTTTGAAGCCAATCCCAAATCTGTCATATTTAGGTATTTGAGAATTAAGGATGTTCTCAAGTGTTTGAGAGATTTTCCAACTCCTTTTAACTTGATCCAATTCTTTTCTTGGCAAAACAATTTCAGTTTCACGTTTTTCACAAATCTCTTCTTTCTCTTTCAGTGTATTGTTTAAGAAATCTTCCCTTCTTTTTGCTTCCTCCTTTTCTACTTTGAGAGAAATAATCTTCTTTTGTAATTTCTCATTTTCTTCAATGGCACTCATTAGTAACTCATCCACATTTCCTTCGTCTTCTTGTTTGGAGTCATCATCATTTGTAATTTCCATGAATAATACTTCTCTATTTCCAGCATAGTCATTTTCCTCATCTGACTCATCATCATTTCTTTTTTTGAAAAGTGATATTTTTAGTTGATTTCATCATGGTGATCATGAATTCATCTTCATCTGAATCATCTTGTTTGGAAAAGAAGTTCTTCTTGTTAAAACCTTTCTTTTTGAACATCCCCTTTTTATATTCCTCCTCATCATCACTATCATATTTATGAGGACATTTTGCAACATAGTGACCTATCCTTCCACATTTAAAACAAATGAGAGGATACTTATATTTTAGCTTGGATCCTTTTTTTAGCTTTCGTACAAACTGTGCAAGTTAAAATTCATTATTGGAGTCATCACTGTTGGTATTCCAATTCTTCCGCTTATTTTTTGATTTTGAAGCTTTGAATGTTGCTTCCTTTGAATTTGGGATCCCTTTTCTCATTTCATAAGCAATGAGAATTCCATGAAGTTCATCCATTTTTAAAGTATCCATATCCTTCAGTTATTCCATGGCACTTACCTTGGAGTCAAATCTATCTGGAAGAGATCTCAATACCTTTTAAACAATTGTGGTTTCTTCAATATTTTCTTCTAAGCTTTTAAGTGAGTTGATGCCTTCAACTACTCGGAGAAAGAATGGCGCAATGTATTCTTCATCATCCATTTTAAGACTCTCAAATTACCATCTATGGGTTTGGAGCTTTGCCTTCTTAAGTTTGTAGTCCCCGTCATATAAAGGAATGAGTTTGTCCCACATTTGTTTTGCAGAATCATAACCCATGACTTTTGTGAATTCAGAGTCAGTAATTCCACTATTTATGCAATTTAAAACTTTGGAATTTGTGATGTAAGATTTCCTTCCATCTTGATCATTCGGAAGAGTGGGAGGAGCTTTGTACTCATCCAAAACAAATTTTTATACTTTAGGTCCACAGGACATTAAATAGTAGGACATCCTCTTCTCCCAAAAACCAAAGTTTGTACCATCAATCAAGGGAATCTTTCCTATCATTTCCTGATTCTTCATTGTGACTGTGAATCCTTCTTCCAATTGTTAGGCTGATAATGAAGAAGCTGGGTTTGATTCCAATTGTTGGAAATACTAATAGGGGGTGTGAATCAATATTTCTTTTCAATTGTTCTTTTCACCAGTTAGATTATTCACAATTATAATCGGAAATGAAATAAATAATAACTTTATTAAGAGAGGAATTTAATCCTCTTTTTCAAATAATTGAGTACAATAATAGTTGAGGGCACCAACCCTTCAAATTTCCAGGCACCAACCTGTAGCCAAGCACCAATTTGGACTTTTTAATGAGGCTCTGATTTCTAAGTTTCGACCTTACTCTTCCTAAGGCTCCAACCCCTAGGAAACCAATCCTAATTTTTTTTAGTAGAGAATATGTGATGTAATTACTTGGATGTCTTTGATTAAATTATTCACTATTCCATAAATACTTGAAATTGACTTCACTTACTCTTCACTGTACCTTTTCCTCCACTGGACTTCATTGTTGCTACAAATTCAGTTAATAATACCATAGCCTAGCTACAAGCTCCAAGCCACTGTCCTTCAGTCGATCTGAGGCACTGTCTTACCACAGTCTAAGCTTCTGTTAGTAGTACATGACCACCAGTACGTGGAGAAAAGGATGCATGATCTGGAGTTGTAGACACAGTCCAAGTGTAAAAGAATCATAGTTCGAGTGTATAGAATAAGGCCAGTAGTTTAGAGCCGAGCTATAATGCCTTAGATCCGACCTTGTCACTATAACTATCTATAATAAAGCCTAAGGTGCAGTAATTGTAACTATGACTGTAACTGTGTGTAATAGTCTTGTAATGAGGCCGAGGTGCAGTCCTGCAATGAGGCCGAGGCATAGTTCTGTAATGAGGCCGAAAAAAACAATCCTATAATGAGGTATTTAGTCCAAGGTATTATGTACAGTCTGAGGAATGATAGGCTACATCAAGAGATCCGAGTCACCACAATGTGAGATACTATAATCATAATCTGAGCAAAGGATATGTTGCAGAATCCGAGCCACCACAGTTCAAAGGTATGAAGGTCGAGGTGTATGAGATAATACACAGTCCGAGATGTTGTGTTTAGATGCTTAAAGGTGATCAACTTTGGCTGTCCATGCTGTCAGTAATATTTAAAACCCAAGCCAAAGATCCACTGTTGCCCTTCCTAATGTTGCCTCCTTTTGTGTTCACGAGTTGTGAACTACGACTCCTTTTTTGTGTATTGGATGATCGAAGGATGCTAAAGGAATGAGGTCCAAACCTTTATTTATAGTGGTTTTCGCAAAGGAGGTGAGGAGACACATATTTAAGAATAGGACAACATGAGTGTGACGTGTAGGTTGGCTAGATAATTGAAGATATATTTTCCAATTAAAAAATTCGATTTCTCTCTAACCACTAGGAGTTATGAGTTTGGAGGCATGTGAGGTCTCATTGGAAAGGGGAAACAATCCTCTTTTAGATGGTCTAGAGTTCATTTCGAGAGGATTCCTTCAATGTGTCTAGATTTTATTGTTTTGTTGACTGTGCATATGTATGTATGTATATTATATTAAATATATATATAATATATATATAATATATATATATATATATATATTTATTTTTTTTTTTTTTTTTCTTTTTTTCTTTCCAAACAATCCTCATCATAATGTGTCATCATCATGACTCCAAATTTTCCATGTGATTATGATGGCATTCATATCATCAACCATGCATCATCTTTGGTGACTTCCAACCATGACATCA
Source organism: Pinus taeda (assembly GCA_000404065.3). Taxonomy (NCBI): domain Eukaryota; kingdom Viridiplantae; phylum Streptophyta; class Pinopsida; order Pinales; family Pinaceae; genus Pinus; species Pinus taeda. The sequence continues at coordinate 103,501 of APFE030044863.1, read as the reverse complement.
TATGTCATCAAATAAATGTCCATCAAGAGAGTTATATTTCATCAATGACAATTATTGACCAACACCGCTTACGACCAGTCATGGACATGAGGAAATGACTAATGGGGAATATGGTAGCAAGTCTTAATCAGGATATAGGTTTGACAAGGATGACATAGTTAGAGATGGTATCTTCTTGGATACACCTGAAAGGAGGGGAAATGACCATGGGTTCTATTCCAGTTATGGTTCAGAGAGATATCATCATCATCACCGTCACCATGCTTATAGGAGGAGTGAGAAACATTACTTTCCAAAGGAGTTCAAGAAAGAAAATCCTCCTACATTTGATAGAGAAATGAAGAAGTCATAAGATACAAAAGATTGGTTTCTTGGGATGGATAATTTTTTTAGATTGCATGATTATTCAAAAAATATGAAATCTAGGATAACTACTTTTAGTCTTAAAGGAAAAGTAGACATTTGGTGGGAAGATGTAATGAATCTCAGAGGCATTCGATAGGAGGAGATGACTTGGAGTGATTTCGAGAGACTTTTTGGTAAGAAATATCTATTTGAAAGATACTATGATGACAAGGCAAAGGAGTTCCATGAGTCAAAGATGGGATCTATGGCAGATGAGAAGTATACTAACAGATTCTGAGGGTTGTTGAAATATGTGCCTTATCTCAAGGAGGAGAAAAAAAAGATCTAGTGATTCATCAGTGGGTTGCTGGTATCATTCAAATACATGATTGAGTTTGATGAACCTAAATCATTGGAGGAAGCCATAAAAAAGGTTAAGCACTTTTATGAGCAATCAAAGCACAAGATTGAGTCTAAGTAGGATTGGAAAGGTAATGAGAAGAATAAAGGAAAGTGGGCTAAGAAGAGAGGAAAAACCTAGGACACATATGGCAAGGAAAATGCAGAACCGCACAAGAAATTCAATGTAGTTGATAGAGGACATGGATTTCAGTTTGAGAAGCATAACAAGGGTGATGACAGGAAGTCTTTGTAGTGTTGGAATTGTGGCAAAGACCACTACATGAGATATTATTCACAACATTAGGGTGGTAGACCGCTTATTTGCAGTGCTTAGGAGGCACAAGCAGTTGGGGACGTTGGATAGAGTATCCCTCATATTTATGTAACATTGGATAATATACAAGCTAATTAGCAGTCATCTATTATCAAGATGGAAGGTAAAATTTGTGATCAAGTTGTTTCTATTTTGATTGACCCTGGATCTAACTATAGTTATATCAGTCCCGACCTGATGGATAAGTGTTGCTTGAATAAATAAGTGCATGCAGAGTCTTGGTTGGTGCAGTTAGCTATAACTACCAAGAAAAGAGTTCATCATTGGGTAAGAGATTGTGCATTTGAGCTAAATGGTATGTCTACATCAACACATCTAAATGTGCTTTCGTTGGGATCATACAATACGCTATTAGGTATGGATTGGTTTTATATTCACATGACTAAGGTAGATTTATATGATAAGGATATTGAGTGCTTAGATGATGAAAAAGAGAAAATAATATTGCAGGGTAAGAAGAAGCCTACATAAGTGAGAATGATTACAACTATGCAGGAAAAACGCAGTAGCAAGAAAGGGTGTGTATTGTTTGCAGTTCACATTTCTAGTGACAAAGGGAAGGATGTTGAGGATGCAGAAGTATTGAAGAGTTATTCAGTTTTGCAGTAGTTCCAAGATGTATTTCCAGCAGAGAGCTCAGAGTTACCACCTCATAGGGAAGTGAAATTTTCTATTGAGTTGATGTCAGGAGCAACATGAGCATCAAAGAAACAGTACAAGATGAGCACTCCAAAGTTGGTGGAATTGAAGTTGTAGCTTAAGGAAATGCTTTATAAGGGATAAATTAGGCCAAGAGTGTCGCCTTGGGGTGCATTAGTATTGTTCGAGAAGAAGAAGGATGGTATTCTCAAGTTATGCATTGCTTATTAGAAGTTGAACAAGGTGAAGATTAAGAACAAATACCATTTGTTGCGAATTGATGACTTGTTTGATTAGTTGAACGGAGCAACAATGTTTTCAAAGATTGATTTGAGATCAGTTTTTCATTAGGTACACATCAAAGAAGAGGACATCTATAATACTGTTTTCTAAACTAGGTATGGGCATTATGAGTTTGTTGTGGTTTTTTTTGGGTTGACTAATGCTCCAACTACTCTCATGTGTTTGATGAATAATGTTTTGCATCCTTATCTAGATAAGTTTGTGATAGTATTCATTGATGACATATTGATATATTATAAGAATGAGGAAGAGCATGCAGGACATCTAGCAGCAATGTTAAGACCGTTCAGAGAGCATCAATTGTATGCCAAACTTAGTAAGTGCAGTTATTTCAAACAAAAGTTCATTACTTGGGACATGTGGTTTCCAAGGAAGGTATAACAATGGATGTGGAAAATATCAGAGCTATCATGGAATGGGAAACTCCTAAGAATGTGGATGAGGTCATATCATTCATGGGACTAGAAGGTTATTACAGGAGGTTCATCAAGAAATTTGTAGAAATTATGATGTAGATTTGCAACTTCTTATGAAATTTTAATCAAAACCACAAGACATAAACCTACTCTACTATTGTGATGTGGAATTCAATTCACAATTTAGAACATCAATCACAAACATGCAATGAGAAATAACACACATGCACACAATATTTTTTCTGGGGAAAACAATCTACTAAAAACACCAATGCCTACTTGCATTAATCTGATGAATAGAGATATATTACAATTCCTTTGCTCAACTGAGAACAACCTGGAAGTGAATAAACTATCTCTCTGCTCACTAAGAAGATCTGACCCAGACTTAGTCAATTTGTGCCTCTTCTCGAGCCCCTATTTCCTTGCACAATTCCTTGAGAAATTGGGCCCCTATTATTTAGGAAATTCCTCAAATTGATTGTACAATTCTCAAGGGTTAATCATTTGACTGCATGTAACACTTGTACACTCAAGACTAGTCTACAAATGATGTTACATTGCCTTGGAATCTCCACCATAGCTGCGGAACTTGAATTCTCTGCATGCACTAACTATTTTGGGTTGATTGATCAGTTAACTAGATGATCAATGAGTTTGACTGAAGTATCACCGCTTAACTGACCTTCCACTAGTTCCTCCAACTATTAGAACTAGTTTAATTGAAAACAACTTGAAATAACTGACCTTGATTGCTACAAATTAGCAATCACACATGCTTAAATGAATTCTAACTTCTCTAACTCAAATTTACTAAGATAACTGAGTGACAAGAACCATGTCACCTCAGTTAACTGCATCAAGTTGTTTGCTGATGTGGAAAATTGAATTTTCTCAATTTAATCAAGGCAAAATCAAATTGATAATTTCTCGCTGCATTATTCAACACTCCCTCTTAACAAGAAATGGATTATCAACCACCCCTATCCTGGACCTGTGGAACTCAAACTTTCCTCTTGACAAGGCCTATGTCAAAATGTCAACATATTGTTCCTCTATCAAAATGTATTGTAGCAACATTATTCACCTCTACACATAGTCCCGTAAATGGTGATACCAGATATATATATGCTTGGATAGATCTTGAAAACAACATTCTTAGAGATCTTGATGCAACTCTGATTATCGCAGTAGATCATAGTTGGATCCAACATCTGACAAAATAGTCCCACAAGTATCTTTCTCATCTAGATTGCCTCACATGTTGCTTGAGTTGAAGCCATGTACTATGCTTCTGTCGAGCTGAGAGCCATAGATATTTTCTCCCTACTGTACTAGGAAACAACCACAGACCCAACACTAAAAATTCAACCTGGTGTACTCTTTTCATCTGATGGAATCCCCACGCAATCTGCATCTATGAAGCCACACAACTTCACTCCCTCTATCCATCTGTAGCATAGTCCAAACTGGGTAGTGCCTCTGAGGTATTGTAAAACATGCTTAGATTCCTTCCAAAACAATTTGGTTGTCCTAAACATAGCTTGGCTCAGCTAGTTGACTGCATAACACATATCTGGTCATGTGTTCACATGGTACATCAATGAACCTGTTATCACCCAAAGAAAAAACCTTGGTTATGGGGCAAAAAACTCTAAGGTAGCCTCTAACCACTTTGGGATTGAAGGTGTCCCCTTAATCTAGAGGGGGATCTCTCTTCAAGCTCAACTATCCTAGGTCACAATGGTAGTAGGTCTGTTAAATTCTCCTTGACAACGATGCCAAAATGTTATCACTTAGAGAAATCCCTGGTCACGGGAAAAAATCTAAGGTAACCTCTAACCAATATTTTAAATCAAAAGCTATCCCTTTCAATTCGAAGGGGGATCCATTCTATAACACAGTCAAATCTGATTGTTTATGTACAAAACATTGACTAGATCTAATTGGATTATACAAAATTGTTCTGGAAAGGACATGAAAAACCATTGGGCATGGAGTCTTTTTGACAAGAAGTTACTATTACAGGCTATATGAACCGAATAAAGAGGCAAGGTAGCACCAAATTTCTTAGAAAATTCATCATTCAACTATGATAAAAGCAGATAGAAATAAATATCGAAAACAAAGCAACTGGTGATTTTTTTTTTTTGACAAGTTCGGCTGCTGTTTATATTTCAAAAAAGTTTGGGAGGCTAAGCTCCAGATTTACATGAGTGGAGCTCGAAGGATGAGCTTGTAGTTGGACTACATTACAACATTCTGCTAATTTACTGTATTTTCTAACTTGAAGGAAACTAACACAAGTGTAGATTCTGACGAACTAGAAAAGGAGAAGACAGAAATTACAAAACATCCTAATCTATATTTATGTGACTGATTTGTCGTGTAGTGGATTCTTCTGGCTTGCTTTCCTGATCAATGATTTTGATGTCGAAACAACTGATGCTTCGGGCATTGAGCTTCTCCATCATATATTTGAGGATATCCATAGATTCTTGAATATGAGTGCAAGTGTTGGATAAAGCATTGAATTGTTCCTGCAGGGAAGAGACACGATGAAGAAAGAGGTTTAAGTTTGCTTCATACTTTGCATTGATAATCCGAGTGGAAGAATCAATATTTTCATCCAAAACTTGCTGATGCACCCTGATTTGTTCTAGTTCTTCCTGAAGATCCCGACAATGAAGGCAATCCTCATTACGAGCCATATGAGAAGCTTTGGCTCTATTCTGAAGGTGCGCTTGAAGATTACTGCGCCAAGAAGTAGCAGTAGCAACCGTAATAAGAGAGTCTGAGCAGAAGGTTTGAAGAATAGAGAAGAAAAAAGGATTAGTGATAAGGGAACAAGGAAGAGGCTGATGAGAGCTTCCAGAGTAGGGAGAGCCAGCTGGAAGAGTTGAACAGGTTGGGTGAGAATAGAGTGAGATAGAACCGGCCCTTAACAGCTCGAGCACGAAAGGGAGCGCTGTGTTGAAAAGATAAGGCGTGGGAGGGAATGAAGGCCAACAAAACACAAGGGGAGTAGAAGCGACTAGTGGAGCAAGGGAGGAGATACGAAGAGGAGTCAAAAGGTTAACAAAGGAAATAGAAGGATTACAGGGGAACTGGCACAAACAGATAGCACTGAGGAGCAGCTGTGATAAAAAATGAGCGTAGCAGCAGCAGAAAAAACACTGATAGAGATGGATACTTGAAGACGGGGTGCCCAGATATTTATGGCAAGCAGCTGCAAGAGAGGGAGGATAGAGTCATGTGGTAAGAGGAAGTGGATTCACGGATTTCAAATGAGTGCCCAGATATCGAAGTAGATGAGAAGACTGTGGGATTGGGAGGCAAGATTTTCGGCGACAGAGGGTTTGCCACATCGGGATTGCAATGGATTTTGTTAGGGTACGCCTTGAAATTTCGGCAAGTATCAAGCTCAATAAGATTGTCACAAATCATGAGGAAGATCAAGGGAGGTATTGAAAAAAATCCTTATTGTTACAAAGAATATTTCCTTTTGTTCGGATACACGCTTGACTGGAGAGTTTGTCTGCTTCTCGATTTAAGGAGCGGAGAATATGGAAAAATTTTAGCTCCCAAGTTTGATTGATCATGGTTTGACATCTGCTGATGAGTTGTTGTATGAGAATGTTGGAGGCTTTGCGCTTACTATTCATAAGACTTATAATAATAGCAGAGTCTCCAAAAATCAACGATTTCCTGATTCCATGAATTTGAAGTTGGTGTAAGCCTTGGTAGAGTGCCAGAGCCTCTGCTATGTTATTTGAAATATTTCCCAGTCCCCACTCAAAGGTGACTAAGGGGTCTCCATTGGGTGTATAGATAACTCCCCTTGCCCCCGCAGCTCTCGGATTTGACTTGGAGGTACCATCAAAAAAGAGGGTATGAGAGTTGCTATTGCAAAGCCATTCATTAAATTCATCCTACTTTAATTTTATTTTCCAATTGTGGCTGAGGGTGTTGATTGAACTACTGAAGGTGTTTGTTGATGGGAAGATACTGCACTTGTCTATCAGGTTCCTGATGAAGTCTCTCTCTTCGATACAGAGGTTAGCCATATCGATTTTCTTTATAATTTTGGTAGTAATGGTTTCTATTGCAAGGCTTTTAGCCTTACTACAAAGTTGTCTGGTTAATGTTCCCTGATCTCCGAAAACCTTACGATTCCTAGCAATCCAGATTTTCCATAAGAGAGCATATGGGAGGGCATCCCACACCCTCTTGGCAATGTTATTTTTCTTGGGTTGCTAGGGATAGCTTTTCTTCTAGTTGCTTAAGGCTTCACCGATGGAGTGTTGTGAATTCCAGGTGAAAGTGTCATTTGGAGCTATGCCTTTCTAGCGAGAGATAGTGAAAGGGCACAAGATGAAAAGGTGCTGAATAGTCTCTTTTGCCTCATGACAATTTGGGCATCGGGAGGGTCCAACAATACCTCTCTTTTGCAGATTTTCTGAGGTGAGGGTCTTCCCTTTTAAGAGGGTCCACATGTAGAATTTTACTTTAGGGATAGCTTCAGATTTCCAAACTACTTTCCAATACATCCATGGAGGAGTTGGGTGGTCCCTATTACACAAATAATGATAACCTGCTTGTATTGAGTAGCTGGAGCCTGTGGGATCCCATTGGAATCCATCATTGCCATTTTTAATTATAGGCACGATGCTATGGAGATGAAGCTAAAAATTGTTGAAGTTCTCTATGAGATTTTCAGGGATGGGAGGGAAGCTCCAACCCTTCCAAGCCTGAGTTTCTATATCCCATTGAGAAATTTGATTTAAGCGATATATTCCTTTGCTTTGAAGGAATAGGAGAATTGGTTCCATACCTGGACGACTGCTGATTGCTTGGTTTCCCATAATCTTATCGGCTCCAATGTTAATTTTGCTGCCACCTTTGGTGACCTTTGAGACATTTTGTGTCATAAAGGAGATGGCTTTTTTGCAAAGTTTCCAAATACTTGTGCTGCTTCTAACGGGTATTTCACTTGTTAGAAGTTGCTGCCTTAAGCTGTTGAGATATTTGACCTCAATGACTTTTTTCCACCATGTTTTTTGATCCTCAAGCAATCTCCAAACTATCTTGCCACCAAAGGCTAAGTTTGTGAGCATTGGAGATTTGATTCCAAGTCCTCCTTTCTCCTGGATTTGAATAACTTGTTTCCAACTAATCAAGTTGTATTTTTTCTTTTCGTTTTTTCCACCCTGCCGTAAGAAATATCTGAGAATACTCTCCATTTTGTGGTGAAATGGGGCTGGCGCCTGAACTAGGGAGAACTGATATAGAGGGAGAGAAGAAAGGCCTGATTTAAGGAGAACCAATCAGCCAGCTGGGTTGAGCCAGGAGGATCCCCCCTTCTGAACTTTCCTTTTCAATTTGTCTAGCATTGTTTTCGATATTTCAGCTCTAGCACGTCCCATACTCACTGGCATTCCCAAATAGCTGAAATGGTCCCAATTTAACTTGCACGACACCCCAAAGATGTTGGATATGTTTTACAGTCTTTGAGCTGAAGCATTCCAACCATAAATGCAGCTTTTGAGGTGATTTATCATTCCCCCAGAATACCTCATAAACTTATCTAAAAGAGTTTTGAATCTTCGGGCTCTTATTGCAGACACCCCTCCTATCAGCAGAGTATCATCAGCAAATTGGGAGTGATTAATGTTTTTAACTCCATCTTCAAATTTGATTCTAGTAATGAGGCCTGCCTACTGCTTATGGTCAAGGGCGCAACTGAAGGATTCAACCATTAAAATAAATAAGTAGGGAGAAAGAGGACAACCTTGCCTCAATCCTCTTGAAGATTGAAAGGCAGGGCCGGGCCTTCCATTGATAAGGGGGGCGATCCAAGGTCCAGAGATACAAGCTCTTATGAGGTTGATAAATGGTGAAGCGAAGCCCAATTTTTGTAGAGTAGCAAATAAAAAGGAGTGTTGGACCCTGTCAAAGGCATTGGCCAAGTCTAATTTTAGAATGAAACCTTTTTCGTTCCTATAGTGGCTTGAGTGGATGGCTTCCTGAACTAATAGGATGGAGTCGGAAATTTGCCTATTTGTCATGAAGCCGCCCTAATTTTCAGAAATTAGCATTGGCAAGAGAGGCTTGAGATGGGAGGCAAGGATTTTTGTGAAGATTTTATATGAAGAATTGCAAAGGGATATGGGATGAAAACTGGAAAAATTAGAGGGTTGGTTCTCTTTAGGAATGAGGGCTAGGTTCGTTGAATTTGTTTAGCCTCCCACTTTATTTTTCCTCTGTATCCATTTGAAGTACTTGATGAGATCCTTTTTGATAGTTTCCCAGTGCTCTCTATAGAAGCAGATTGAGAATCCATCCGGTCCTGGAGATTTTTCAGGCTGGAGGCCCCAGATGGCTCCCTTGATTTCTTCCTCCTTTATCGCTTTGGTCAATCTTTCATTTGCTTTTGCTGTGATTTTATTTGGGATATGCTATAGGAGATCAACATAGTTTTCTTCTTCCCCTTTTTCAGATAGGAGCTCTTTGAAGTGTTCTGAAGCCGCGTTTTTGATAGCAGCTTGATCATTGTGCTGAATGCCTAAGTTGTCTGTGATAGTTGTTATGTTGTTTCTAATTTATCCAACTGTTGCTTGCTTGTGGAAGAAGGTCGTATTCCTTTCCTTGCTTTTCAACCAAACCTGCCTTGATTTTATTTGCCATTTTTCTTCCTCGTCTCTTCTGATACTGTATAATTGACTATAGAGATTTTCTTCCTGGTTCTTCCCTACCTGAAGGTATTCTTGATTTTCCATTGCATGATGTAAATCTTCGATTTTAGCTTTCACTTCTCACTTCTTTGCTTTTGGTTCTTTATATTGAGTTTTTGCCCAATCCTTGAGTGCATTCTTTACGTTCCTGAGTTTGTTTTCCCATATGAAACTTGGTGAGCCTTCAACATGCCGGTGCCAAGTTTGTTGGATTAGATCTTTTGCTGCTTCAATGTCATTCCATAAAGTGCTGTATTTAAAGGGGATAGGGCCTAGGGGGCAGTGGGATTCAAGGGTTAAAGCAGTGGGATAATGATTTGAAGCAGCAAAGGGAAGAATAGAGGCATGGACAACTATAAAGGTGGAGAGCAGGGACACATTTACCAGGATTCGATCAAGCCTTTCCATAATATTGCTTTTCCCCAAGCTGCGGTTGCTCCAAGTGAATTTACGATTCTTTGGGATTATATCAACAAGATCTCCAAGCTGCATTACATTCTCCAGCTGATTTCTAAAAGGATCAAGAGTAAAGCTGCCTCCATGTTTTTCGTTAGCATGCAAGATGAGATTTAAGTCTCCACCCAAAATTATGTTGCTGTTCTCTTCCTCTGCTATATTGTTGTTGAGGGAATTCCAGCAAGCTTCCTTGTTTCTATAGTGATTCAGAACATAAACATTGTAGATGACAAGCTGTTGACTGCTCATGTTGTTCTTCAGTACAATCTTTACCCAATGCTGCTCTACTATTTCTGCTGTATTATTCCATTTGTCTTGATGCCAAAGCGTAGCGATTCCTCTTGAAGCCCCTTTGGAATCACACACACATCCTTTGTACTACTTATGCTTTTCAATAATTTTATTCATCTCTAACTGTCCCTGTTTTGTTTCTTGAAGTAAAACAATCTCTGGTCTTTCTTGGTTAATTAGATCTTTTAAGGCATTTGATTTTTTGGGTGCCCCAATCCCCTACTGTTCCAAGAGAGCACTTTGATCATTTCAGATGTGGGATGCGAGGAGTTGCTCTTCCTCCCTGGTCCTTATTTACTAAGTCCTTGTCTATTTTCCCTTGTATATAGGATTCTATGGGGTTCTGAAGACCCAATGCTATATCTTTTTGCGCATTTTCATCTCTGTGTTGTTTGGTAGATTTTCTTCCAGTCTTCTTTTGGTTGTCAAGGGTGGAACCATGCTCCTTATAATTGCTTCTAGTGATTCTAAGAGGAGGGGGATCAGAAGGGAGGGAAGAGGAGATAGTCAAGGGAAGGGGAGAGTCAGAAGGGACAGGTTGGATCACTGGAGAGGGGGGATCCTCGGGAAGAGAGAGGATGTTAAAGGGGTTGGAGGAGGGAGAGGAGGAACGGGGATCAGGTTGGCGAGGAAAGGGAGGGTGGGATGAAGAGGGGGAAGGAGATGAGGGAGTGGGAATGGGGGGAGGACGAGAGGAAGGGACAACATCATGAGATTGGATAGGGTTAGGGGCTGCCTTTTTTTTTAACTGTTTCCCATTGCTTTTCTTGTGGAGAGGTTTCAACATTAAGAAGTTTAGTGCATCGATTTTCAAAGTGACCATATTCGTGACATACCTTTCACTTGAAGGGGATCTGCTCATAGTCAAGCTGCTGAATGTGAGTCCAGTCGTCAACCTTAAGCTTGATGGCTTCTAGCAGGCCTTTTCCAAAATCAACTTCTACACAAATGCGACCACAAGCCTGCATGTTGTCTTTAGGTTCGCTCCGATCAATGTATTTCCCAATAGCATTCCCGATAGCACGCACTGATTCGTCTCCCCAGCAGTGCAGGGGGAGGTGAGGTAGTCGGACCCAAATAGGCACAACACTAGGAATGTCTAGCTACGGATCAAAGTCTGGTGTCAACTTATTGAGGTATAGTCCTCTGGAATCCATGAAGTAAGGCCCATTATGGAAGATCAAGTCCTTATCTTCCTTTGTTTCAAAATGAAAAGTGAAGTATACTTTCCCACAAAATTTGATTGAGATTTTCCCTTGAGTTTTGTCTGACCAGTTCCTTTCCACCCACCTCTGCACTATTTTTGGAGAGGGCCAGAGTCTTGTAAATTGTCCAATAAGGCCTATTTCTATCAAGGCAAGGGTAACCATACGGAGTAAGGTTGGAGGCAGAGAAACTTCCTGCAACCCATCAAGTTTTTTCACAAACTTCGAAACTGTGGGGCGAGTTCGCTGTGGAGGTAAAGATCAGACTAGGTCAGAGAATGCTTGCTGAAGAGCTGCCTCCTCCAGTGGTGCCTCCGGAGGGGCCATGATGAGAGGTCGAGGGCCAATTCAAAATCGCAGGTTTAGGTGACGGTGGGAGTAGGCGCGCACATTTTTTTTTACAACATGGAACATTAGAGGTTTTTAAAAGCAACTGGTGAATTATGTGAAATTTATTCAAGATGAAAACATATAAATAATTTGACAATTCTAAATCTAAGTTGATAAACAAAATTCAGATTTAATCACTCAGTTTCAAATGTAGAATAATTATGGATCATATTATGAAATAAAAGAAATAACATGCACTATGAAGCAAATAGGAAGCCCATCACACATGAATCTCTGTAAATATGAATAAGTAACACTGATCGCAACAATTTATATTAATGTCAAAATTCCACACATTGTACCAAGGTTTTGTAAGAATTTTCCAACCCTTTTCAATTACAAAGTCTCTGTATTTATAGAATACTCACATCCTGTAAGCATGTTTCCAGCAAAGATTTAATTACAAAATCTAAAATTAGAGGAACAATTCTCTAATTAAAAATTGAATACATTACATCTTTCCATCGTAAAAGAAAATAAATAATATTATGTATCTGAAGATCCTGTTGTTTCTAGAGTCATGGCTAAAGCTAAGGATCCCCACGTCAAATTTGATGAGGCGACATCCAAGTCAAAGTTGATAAGGCATTTTTCTAAAAATAGAAAAGATTAATTCTGGAAAATTCCTGAGAATTAGACTTCAAGATAAATTCGAATCTATCAAGATGTGATATATGTGAAAAATATGATAGAGGTTTTTGTTAATGGGTTCGTTTTCCAAAAAAACCTCTTTGGGTTTTCAAAAATTCGTTTCCAGCGGTTCATAAATGCCACTTGAATTACTACCTTTTACACGAAAAAATAGAGTTTTAACTAACCATTTTTACAAAAATGCGCTACTACTCTGGTTGTCAGCGATTTAACCCTGTTTTTTTACAAATGGAAACTAAAACTCCCGTTTTCAACGATTTAAATTTTAATTATTTACAGATCGACACTGACACTGAAAATGTCAGTGCTTTAAAACTATTGACTAAAATTATGATAACAACTGGCTCCATGGGTATGCTTTCGATCATAGATGACAACAAGAACTCCGTAAATCAGAAGCCTAATCCATTGGGCTGATCCCAACTCAACAACTACAACTTCAACTTGCAACTTGCACTTATTCTGTAAATGAAAACCAAACTATAATCCAAACTAAACTATACACTACAATGTAAATTGAAACTGAAAAATGTAGGCTGAAAATAAATGCTTGTCCAACAAGCTTATTGCACACTCATCCTACACTAAACTGCTGAAATAACTGCTCAATCAAATAACAAAAAAATTCCAATGCAACCAATCGAGTAGCTGCTCAAATACTCTGTATTTTGACTGTGCTTCAGCAAAATCAAAATTAAACAATATAGTGGCAAAGACAACTCATGATGTAATTTGTTTCCACAGGGAAAGAATGGCTGAAAATTCAAACTGAAAAAACCCTCCATTTAGTAAACTATGGGATTATAAAAATAATGATCTATCTGATGACCCTCAAGGTATTGAATGACTGGATAATCATGGTTGAATTTCTTAGTCATCTTGATTGATTAGGAAACTAGATATGCAGTTCAAGCTCTCAATTCTTTGGAAAGTGGAGCCACCATGGGCGTTTTGAACTCTAGATTATTTGATAGTGGAGTCGCCAGGTGAATGGTGCACAACCAATTTTTGTTTGACCTCTGTTCACCATCATAAGTCAAATTTGATCATTGTCATTCTTCCGGGATATTTGCTTGAAGCTTTTGCTCCCTGACAATGAAGCCAAAATGTTATCACTTAGAGAAAGCCCTGACTATGGGAAAAACTCTAAGGTAACCTCTAACTGCTTTGGGATTGAAATCAGTCCTTCAATCTAGAGGGGGATCTCTCCTCAAACTCAACTATCCTAGGTCACAATGGTAGCAGGTCTGTTTAAACATATGTTTTCTCTAGTTTAATGTGCTTCTTTTTGCCATGGTATGTCATCTTCTAATAATTAAAAGAGAGATAGTAAACATAATTCATTCATTGTGATGCTCTGTTCATAGATTTAAATGTTTGCACTCTTCTTTCTGAAGCTAGCATTGGAATTCATCTATTTGATGCTCCTTCTCAGTGGACTATTTTCTTATATTCTGCCTTTCATCACAACAAATCAATGGTTCACATTTTGCTTAGCTACCTTGCCTTTGATGGATATTTTAGTGTGATCTTTCAATTTAATCCAAATTAGACTTCATTGCCTAATGGTGTGGCTTTTTCTCGAGATTCCAACCAACATCAACAAATTTGCAGATTAATATAATGATAGTTTAAACATATCTGCTACCATTGTGACCTAGGGTAGTTGAGTTTGAGGAGAGACCCCCCTTTGGATTGAAGGGCCAACTTCGATCCCAAAGTGGTTAGAGGCTAACTTATATTTTTTCTCGTAGCCAAGTTTTTCTCTGAGTGATAACATAACCCACTAGTTGTTGATAAATGGTAGCATCCAGTTCCTCACCTAAAGTGACATCCTCCTTCCTCCAGTTGGTCACTAGAGGTGTCTCCATAGGTTTACAACTCTCCATGCAGAATCTATGTAGTATCTCATTTTCGTACTTGAGACATAAAGAGTTCCCCATCACCTTGCGATACTTCCAAGCCGAGGAAGTAGTGCACGAGACCCATGTCCTTCATTTCAAATTAGCTTGCAAGTTCCTCCTTGCAAGATCTGATCAAATGTTCATCACCAGTTAAAATCAAATCATCAACATATATGACAATAATAAGCAATTTACCTTCTACCAAGATATGATAGAGGTTTACATTTGCTTCACTTTTGGTGAATCTCAAACCAACGAGATAACTATCGATCCTCGTGTACCAAGCACAAGGTGCTTGTTTGAGACCATATAATGTTCACTTGATTCTGCACACATGAGACTCCTGATCAAATGCCTTCTGGTTTCTCGATGTACACATCCTCCTCAATAACCCCATTTAGAAATGATGTTTTTACATCCATTTGGTGGATCTTCGACCCCATCTGTGCAACCAGAGAAATAATTGATCTAATGGATGAGTACCTTGCTACATGAGAAAAGGTCTCCTCATAGTCAATTCCCTCAACTTGAAAGTAAACCTTGGCCATAAATCTAGCCTTATAATTCTCGATGCTTCCATCTGCTGCCTTCTTAACCTTGAAGATCCATGTCGAACCCACACCTGATTTATCTGTCGGTCTTGGGACCACTTCCCAAACACTATTATTTACAATAGATTCATATTCCTCCACCATTGCATCAACCCATACAAGTTTCTCTACTGCTTCCTTGAAAGAGGATGGCTCAATCTCTAAAAGCTCAGCCATTAGAGCCATGTAGCCAGTTTACCATTTAGGTGACCTTCTCTGCCTACACAAATTTAAAGGAGTTCTCACATTCTCCCTTGCATCCGACACAAGTCTATCAGCTTCCTTGGTCCTTTTTCTGCCTTCTCTGGATGGTTCTACTTGAGTGGATGTATCCACTCTCTGCTCCTCAATTTGTGGCTGCTCCACAACTTCCCGAGGCTCCTCCTTTGGAGCTAAAATCTCCTCTTCTCATGGGATTTGAAGCTCCATGTCAAGAGAGAACCACATCACTTTCTCCTCATCAAAATTTACATCCATTCACACAACTTCATTATGAGAGATGGCAAGTACACACGGTAGTTGTGAGGAGTTTATGTGTACCCCACAAATACCCCCAATTTTGTTTTCGTCTCAAGCTTCTTCCTTGATTCTTTGGAGACATGGCATTAAATAAAGGTTCCAAAAATCCTGAAGTGCGACACATCCATCTTCCTCCCTGAAAATGCCTCCTCCGGTGTAATAATTCCCATAATCTGATGAGGATTCTAATTCTGTAAATAGACTATTGTGTTGCAAATAGAGTGCACTGATACCATGTATAAATTATGATGAATATTTGCAACTGCTTATGAAATTTTAATCAAAATCACAAGACACAAATCTACTCTATTTCTCTACATAATTCAATTCACAATTTATAACATCAATCAAAAACATGCAATGAGAGATAACACACATGCACACAATATTTTTTCCGTGGAAATTAATCTGCTAAAAACCCCAATCCCTGCTTGCATTAATATGATGAATAAATATGTATTACAATTGCTTTGCTTGACAACTGACCACAACCTGGAAGTGAATAACCTATCTCTCTATTCACTTAGAAGAAATGACCCAAAGTTAGTCAATTTATGCCTCTACTTGAGCCCCTATTTCCTTTCACAATTCCTTGAGAAATTAGGCCCCTATTATTTAGGAAATTCCTCAAATTGATTGCGCAATTCCCTAGGGTTGATCATCCGACTGCGTGCAACACTTGTACAGCCAAGACTAGTCTACAAATGATGTTACACTGCCTTGAATCGCCACCATACACGAGGAACTCGAATTATTTGCATGCATTAGATATTTTGGGTTGATTGATCAGTTAACCAGATGATCACCGAG
Organism: Pinus taeda; assembly: GCA_000404065.3. Classification (NCBI taxonomy): domain Eukaryota; kingdom Viridiplantae; phylum Streptophyta; class Pinopsida; order Pinales; family Pinaceae; genus Pinus; species Pinus taeda. Next base: position 87,512 of record APFE030044863.1, on the reverse strand, counting down.
TTTGGCTAAAGTCTCACTGCTTAACTGACCTTCCACTAGTTCCTCCAACAATTAGAACTAGTTTAACGTAAAACAACTTGAAATAACTGACCTTGATTGCTACAAATTAGAAATCACACATGCTTAACTAAACTATAAATCCTCTAACTTGAATTTACTGAGCTAACTGAGTGACAAGAGCCATGTCACCTTAGTTAACTACATCCAAGTTGTCTGCTGATGTGGAAATTTGAATTTTTTGAATTTAATCAAGGCAAAATCAAATTGAGAATTTCTTGCTGCATTTTTCAACAAAATATTCTTGGATTTCCTATCCTATTACATCTTTGAAGAGGAAAATAAAGAAATTTCAATGGACATAGGACTGTGCAGTTAGTTTTGAGTAGTTGAAACAATTTCTTACACATGCTCCAATTCTAAATACTGCAGATCCAAATAACGAGTTTATGGTAAGTACAAATTCTTGCAAGAGAGGACTTGGTGACCCATAAAGGACATATAGTATGCTATGAGTCAAGGAAATTGAATGAGCACGAGCATAACTATGTGACTCACAACCCTTAGTTGGCAGCTATCATTCATGCTTTTGAAGATGTGGAGACACTATCTTCTTGGCAGGAGGTCCATCTTGATGAGTGATCATAGTGGGATAAGGTACTTGTTTGATTAACCTAATTTGAATTCCAGGCAAGCTAGATGGTTGGCTACGCTCAGTGAGTTTGAATTCGAGATCAAGTACATTAAGGATAAAGAGAATAAGGTTGTAGATGATATTAATAGAAGAGTACATGTAAATCACATTGCAACTATGCGTTCTTACAGGAAAAACTTTTAGGAGTGAAACTTGCAAGTGGGGTAACATGATGATAGGTACCAATATCTTAAGCACTGTTACAAAAACAAGGTACAAGATGTGGATTATCCTCTCAAGAGAGATGGCGTGGTCAGATTTAGGGACATGATCTATGTGCTACACAATAGCGAGCTCAAGAAGCTTATCTTAAGGGAATTTTATGTCAAGCCATATTCAGGTCACCCAATATCAGAAGACATTGACAATGGTTGAGAAGTTCTCCCATTGGACAAACTTAAAGGAAGAGTTGGCTGAGTATGTTGTGAGATGTTTGGATTGTTAATAGGTAAAAACACAGTGTAAGCATCTAGGTTGTTTATTGCATCCATTTCCGATTCCAGAGTGGAAATGGGAGGTTATTTACATGGGCTGCATTATAGACTTTCTGAAGACATATAGATAACATGATTATATTCTGGTTGTGGTTGAAAGGTTGACTATGGTAACTCACTTCATTCTAGTGAAGTCTACAAATTCATCTAGTGAGGTAGCCCAAGTCTTCATCAGAGAGATAGTGAGGTTACATGGTATTCCTAGGAATATTGCGTCAGAAAAAGATGCCAAGTTCACTTCCAGGTTTTGGAAGGAGTTGTTTGCAAGTTTGGGGACAAATTTATCCTTTAGTACAAATTATCATCCACATATAGATGGACAAACAAAGAGTGTCAACAAGATTCTTAAGGACATGTTGAGGTTGTATGTCATGCATCATCAACGAAAGTGGTAAGTGTATATTCCAATGGTGGATTTTGCGTATAATAATGGGTATCGGGAATATTTGAAGATGAGTCCATTTGAGGCACTTTCTGGGTGGAGTTGTAATACTCCCATTACTTGGATTGATCCAGTGAATGGGGTAATGATTGAACCATACATGTTGGCAGAGATGGAACAAGAAATGTAGGTTATCAAGAAGAATCTAAAGGAAACACATGAAATGAAGAAGTGTTATGAAGATCAACACAAGGTATTTAAGAAGTTTTAGGTTGGGGAACATGTACTTGTGCATCAAGCCCAATAGGATCTCCTTGAGGATTGGATCATGTTCCAAGATGACACCTCAATATTGCGGGTCTTTCAAGATCTTTGAGAGGATCGACCCAGTGGCCTACTAACTTGCATTGCCTCCGAAAATGAAAGTCCATGATGTTTTCCATGTGCCATTACTTAAAATATCTGTGAAGGATTCTAATCATGTGATTGGTTGGTTTGTATTGTAGGTGGAACCAAAAGGATAATTCTAGTTGGAACCCTAGCGAATTTTGTAGTGAAATATGCTCATGCTCCGGAATCGAGAATTCAAGCAAGTTAAAGTGCAGTGGAAGCACTTTGGTCTCGATGAAGCTACATGGGAGATGGTTGATCAGATGCAGACCATGTATCATTCTTTATTCGCTGGTTGAGCATATGTATTCTGATATATGTTTTGATGTTGTTTTTTGGTTATATTTATATATATGCATATCTATGTTGTAAATACCACATCAAGCTGTGTTATAAAGCTACAATAAGTGGCATGGTGTTCATGGTATGATGGTCATGGTCTCAGCAATATGATATGATGTAAATGTTGCATGAAGCCGTGTTATAAAGCTCTATGGGAAGCAAGTGCTTTTATGGTTTATGAGTGTCATTGAACACCAAGGGCAATGTTCCCCCAAGGGGGAGGGGTTTGTAACAACCCCTGGTTGATTTTCTATGTAAATATAATAAGACCAAGGTCATGAGACACATATTCCAAGCTGAATGTTGGAAAAAACATAGTGATGGGGTATCACTTGTGATTAATTAATGGCTATGGAAATTGGCAAAGATAAAGTGGAAATAATTTGCATTATATTTATAAATAGAGGAAAATATGAGAAAAGGAAGGTGAAATGTCACAAATTTGCATGAGGAGGAAATTGAAGGAAAAAATGAAGGAAAATGAAATAGAGGCCTCAATAATAAAAAGGCTTATGAAGATCAGTTCACATCTTTTGTTAGTTCAATCTTTGGCTCTTTGATTCATTCTCTCATTCTCTCATTCTCTCTTACTCTTGCACACATAGATCATTCTTGGAGAACTTGGGAATACTTTGGATTTGGAGAAGGAAGGCAAAGGAAGGTAGGAAGGTGCAACGGAATAGGTGGATCAACAACTACAACTAGATTGATTTGCAGGTAACAAGTTGCATGTTTGATTTCATTGCTGATTTATGGATGCATGGTGTATAAATTCAATGTAGATTCGAAATTTCTCATGAACTTTACCAAATCATAAGACTCAAATATTCTATACTCATATGCGGAAAGAAATTCATGATCAAGAACACATAATGTAAACGTTCACAAATATTTAACACACATACAAAAACATTTATATAGGGGAAAGTAACTACTCAAAACCCCTTGCTATCTGTATTGCATTAATCAAAGAATAGAGAAGAAATACAATGATTGCTCAAGCCTGAGCAACCTATGTAAGTGTATAGTCTATCTCTCTGCCTGACTGACTAAACCTGGTCAACACTTAGGCAATTTTTCAAGCCTCAAAGATCCTAATTCCTTGCCATGTTCCCTTGGGAAATTTCCCCTATTTTTTAGGAATTTCACACCAAGGAATTTTACAATTACCATAGGTCAATTCCTTGATTGCATGCACCACTTGTACAACTTGGAATAGTTTACAACTGATAGTACACTGCCCTTTAACTCCAATCTAAACTGGGTAACTCAAATTATCTGCATGCAACAATTATTTTGGGTAGATTGATTAGTTAACTGGTTGATCACTCAATGTGGTTGAAATTCCACTTCCACAACTTTGACCTCCACTAGTTCTTCTGACAATTAGAACTAGTTAAACTGATAATAACGCTAATTAACTGAAATATATTGCTACAAATTAACAATCAATCATGCTAAACTGAACTAAAGTGTCTCCAAATAAAACTAACTAACTGACAAGTTCCATGTCACCTTTGTTAACTACCTCCAAGTATTCCGTTGAAATTGAAATTGAAATTTTAATCTAGTTTAACCAAGGCAAAGACAAAACTAGATTTTCTTATTGCATTTTCAACACATGGTATATGCATGTGATTTTATGGTTATGTGTTGTCATTGGCATGGAGGATTTCCTAGATTAACAATGGCTTTAGCCTTGCCTTTCCATTTCCTTGATAGCCATGGTGTTGTGGGATTTCCACTTGATTGTTTTTCTAATTGGTGCTCATAATTCCTTATGGTTGTGGGTTGGAGAAAATGCTTTGGAAGCCCTGGAACAAATTGGGTTGAGTTACTAGTCCTGAAGCCTAGGTTGGGACAAATGATCTGGTGCCCTTGGTGGGTTGAGATACTAGTCCCTAGAGTCAGGCTGGACAAACACTCTGGATCCCTAGAAGGTTGTGGGTTAAGTTACTAGTTTCTGGAACCCTAGATAACTTAGGTAGAGATCGATCTGGTTGGTGTTAGTGATGTTCGACTATGAGGAGGAATCAAATGGTTGAGGGTTGAGGTGCTTTAGCCTCTGGAAGCCCTAATTTTGTTTTGTTTGGTTTATTCCATGAGATCCCACATTCATGCTTGGAATATGGCACGGGGGTAATTGGTTGAAGAGAGATTTGGTTCAACATAATCTATGGTTGAGAGGTACGTGGAAGTACCTATCTTGGTTGGTATTTTCATATGTTAATAAGTTTTATTCTTCTACTGTGATTCATGTATAATTGTAGTGATTATGTTGGCGATATTATGGATGAGCTTCTAGGGCTTATATGCTGGTTATTTTCTAGTGATATGTTGTTCATATTATGTGTATCTTCTATGGCTCTTGTCATGAATTGTTTAGATATTGATCGATTGATGAATGTATGGACTAATAAGTGTTGTTTCAACTATGTAGAGAGGGAATAGGGCCTTCTCAGTGATTCTTAGATGAATCTCATACATTTTTTTATGATCAAATATGCATTCATGACCTGTAGCTTACATATTTTCCATTTGTTTGACAAAATGTCTAGTTTGTTTTGGCCAGTCTAGGTCAAGTTTATGACTCAAGTTTGTATGTTTAACCTTGTTTTCATGTAACTTATGCTTATATTAAGTCTCAGGTAGTTCTGGGTAGTGGTATGGAGGCTGACCTATAATTGTGGCTAAGATCTTAGGACCACAACCTCTAAAATGGACATTTTGGATCACAACCACACTCAGGCGGTGTTGTGCACACAGTTGGAGGCTCTCAACTGCAACTAAGACTTGTCATGCATGCATTTGAGATCCTCGGTTAGTGAAAAGGAGCCCCAACTTAGGGTTTGGTCACCTGGGGTGATTCTTTGGCCCCTGAGTGTCATGTAGCCCCGAGGGATGTTGGGATTTTGTGGTCAATTTTTAAGTCCCACTTCCTTAATTGGAGCCTTGGAGGTCGGGTCATGTCATAGTGACTCTTCGTCTCATGTTTACCATGTCAGGATGGTGTTGGGTAAATGAAGCAGGGGTGGTTGCAACACTGTTGTCCACAAATCACACACCCTTCGCTATGGTGCCAAAAAGGAAAGAAACCAATCAGAACTCCTTCTCAAACTTGGTGATAAATTTTTTAATCTGTGAATTTTTTAGGCTGCAACCTGTGACTTCCCTTTGCCTTATTCTTCTTTGGAAAAATACCTACATAATGGCCAAACTAGTGACATAAAAAGCACTTAACCTTCTTCATGTCCTTCTTCTTCCCATATAGTGAAGTAGATTCCCCACTCACATTCTTCTTGGGCTTCCCCTTACCCTTTCTTGCATGACTCACAAGGGCAAGGTTCTCATTATCACCTTCATGCTAACCACCATGTGGAGACTCCTCTCGAATATCTTCCTAGATGAAGTCATCCCACAACCTCTCTCCATATGGAAGTTTCTCTTGTGTCACAATACCCTTAATGAAAGGATCCCATTGCTTTGTGAAATCCATTCAGGGTCATTCAAACTAACTCCTCTTTTGACATGACCTCCCCAATTGCAACTAACTCATCATGAACCAATGTGAATAAGGTGAGATAAGATGATATAGTATATGACTTGGACATCTTGGTGCTCTTGATTTTTTCCCTCAACGCCATTATTTTTTCGTAGTTGTCACTCTAGTACAACTTAGAGAGAGCCTACCACATTTCCCTGAATAATTTCTTTTTGGAAAGACGAAGGATCACATGATTCTTCACCCCATTTAGAATGATTTTCCTGGCTTTCACATCCTTTTGGTTATGGGCTTCCAGTTGCATATCATCATGTTCACATGGCGAATTTTCTCTATACCAACAAGGGGAACTAACCCGATCACAGACCCAAATTAGATCTGATTTCGTTTGGGGTGGCTAGCTCCAACGGGTTTAAAGGATCCCGTAAACTGTTAAAGGTGTTGAGGGATTGCTTCTTGGAGGAAGACTTCATTTAAATCAACAAAATAAACAACTAACCTTTATGTATCAAGTCCTATCTACACTACTTCTCACTACTTAAGCTAGTCCTAACTATCCTAATCTATCCTACAGGAGCATAATAAAAAGACTTTAAACATCATATATAGATTCCAAGTCCAAAATGAATCAATTACTGGTTCACATACGAACAAGGCTGTATTAAATCCTAATTGCAATCCAATTACTTATACAAGAATACACATTCCTTTCAATACAAATAACACTTGCAATTGATGTTTAACAAAGTTTCGAATCAACAAACTTTCATGAGTTAAGCATGCTATTGAATTATATTCGAATAACCGGGAATAACCATGAACTATATGTTATCAATATGCACAAAGAAAAACACATTTATCTTTATGCCAACAACAACACACTGATTCGAAACACATGAAAGAAGAGGAAAATGGATTTGAAACAATAGGCTCCTTCTTGACCCAAACAATCTTCTTTATTCACAATAAATCAAAAGCTGTTTTTCCCAAAAAAAAGTCCTCCTCTCATCTTCGGAGGTAATATTTATCCCGAAGGAACTGACCCTCCATCTTCCCTTAACCTTTCACCTCCCTTCTCTTTTCAGTTTATAAATTAGAATATACAATCATCTAGCAGTTGGTGTAACCGCTGACACGCAAAGGCCACATCGGTCGGAGCATTTCATTTCATGGGGAAATGAATAGATGCCGATTGAAAGGAGGAGGTATGCGTGTCATTCTTCATGATAAGACCTGAGACCACCTGACCTTCGGAACACACAGGTAACACATGGAAACATGACTGCTTACGCCTAAAGCCAAATCTTTAAATAAAACATATCCGCGTATATAAACTCTTCGGATCCTCATGCATATTTTATTTGGAGCCATACTTGATGCTTATGCATCCGTTCTTCGACTCCTCTTGCCTTCTCTTGGTCATCACCTGCAGAGATAACCAACATCAACTATACTTATGAAAATATGATAGAAATGCTTAAAAAACACAGATCTTGCCTTCATTAAATGTTTATAACATCAAAAGGAACAAGTGTGAAAGAATCGACCCCTGTTTTTTAATTCACGCATTGACTAAGTCCCGCAAGCGTAAACTCAATTTGATTGAAAATCATTGCATAACACAGAACCAAATCCAAAATCCGGACTTGAAATATTATAGACGGAAACCCATACCTTATCGGGTCCGCAAAACACTATTGCATCGCATCGTGCCGTATGTTTAAGTTATGGGCTCTGACGATTGTGACTTGTGATCGGTCGGACTCGAAATATATATGTGCTGCAGTAAATAATCCCCTCGGGTCCGCCACATAATATTTCCCTTCAAAACCGAGACCGGGACGCTTTATCGAAAACACATGGAAGACATGGGAAAACGCGCAGCTGGACCATAAGGCCGGACTTCAAATGATATACACCCGGGCCTATAGTTATTGTCGGGTCTGCCATATCACATCGCAATGCTTCAATGGTGAGTGAATGGACCTTGGGTTTCATCGAAGCCTGATTGCGATATGCGATGGGCTCCAGACCCGAAATATATATATGCTACGCTTAATAGTCCCTGTGGGTCCGCCCTATGAGATTTTCCTTTTAAATACTAGACCACAACACTTTATTGAAAACATGGGAATACACGGGAAAACCTGCATCCGACCATAAGGCCAGACTTGAAATACTATATACCCAAATTCATAGTTATCGACGGGTCCAGTATATCACAACGCACCTCATATATAACCCTTGAGTTCCGCTGATTGCGATATGTGATTGGGGAAGCAGACTTGATAATGTATGTATTACACTTGATAGTCCTGTTGGGTCTGCTGTATCACATCGGCCTTATATCTCGGCTTTGACTCCTATCGATTACAATATGCAAAAGGCTATGGACCCGAAAATATATATATTATGGTTAATAATGCCGTCGGGTCCGGTGTATCATGGTATGCGTTGTGTGTCAATGTTGATTGCGATAAGCGAAAAAGGGTATGTTATGCATGTTTTGCAAAGCATTTTCATTATAAAGAGTTATAATGGGAATGAAGGTGTGATAGAAGGTTTTGTGGGTTGAATCCAAATACAACCATAATAAAGAGTGGGGGTTGGTTATATGCGTGAGCATAGAGCACCGTGAAGGTTTACATGGATTGAAAAGTCCTGATGAAGGAAATGAATGAAGGGCTGGGCTTGGTCATGAATGAACCATGCAACAAATATCTATTAAATGGGGTCTTTACCATTAAGGATTGAAGCTTTGACTCGGCACAAAGTTAAAAAAACAGATCATTCGGAGAAGTGTAGGATCAAACTTCTAGGGACCCATTCAAATTTGCTGCCAAAGCAGGTTTTAATAGGGTGGTGGTTGTGGCCACAACAAATGGTGAACCAGTTATATTTGTTTCCAAATAAACCTTGGATCAATAGAACATCAGGGTGTTAAGATAAACTGAAATGCAAACTGTATAAATGGACGGGCATGGGTTCCACTTCAACATTAATTGCTTCAGGTGGGATAAAAACAAATAGCTTCAACTCACTGATAGGGTTTTGACAGGCATTCTCCAATGGTAGTATTATGGGATTTATTGACCCTCCTTTACCTGTTTCCTAATTTCAAAAATCCTTTCGGGGCCATCACTGGTCTGTCAATACCTGTTCAGGTGTGTACCTCAGCTCTTTATCGCTCATCAAACTTGATGTAGATATGTTTTTCTACACTTTATATAAGAATTTCAGTGTTATACTTTCATATGATTGAATGGGGCGCAGTCATGGATCATGCCACATTTTTAAACCGCTTAAGCAAGGTTGGGATTGCTGTGTCAACCGGTACTCTGAGCCCAGCAACAATCCCTACTCTAACCAGCTTCCCAAACAACCTGTCCTTCCAGATTGGCACAAGGACTTGACATTTCATTTTCTTTTAAATAATTCCTTCCAGTTTCAGGCATAAGGACTAGAACACAATTGGATTTGCCATAGGGTGTATGACAGTGAGCATAGCCCATGAAAGGAGGTATACTTGTAGATGACAGGTGTTGGATAATTTAGTGTGGTGGATGGGACCAATGGAGAATAACTGAAAACCTTACAGGAAAGCATAGGCTAGGTCTGAGTGGGATTTATTTAGAAATGCAATGTTTCCCCATGCCAGTCCAGCTGTAGTTACACATTTTTTGTTTTATAAAGATGCCCCTACATGCTCCAGGTATCCAGGTTATCAACAGATCTTACCTAGTTCCCAATAGATGCTAATGAGTGGCTTCGATTTGAATTCCACAACTGATTTTCAAGTTCTAATGGGCTCATTGGAAGTTTGTTTGATTTGCAAGGTAACGATGGATTTAGGATCAACAGACTCATCAGCAGGTTAATGAGGGGTGTAAAAGCTGAAGGCGGTGAATGAGGGTAATCTGAAGAGATTTGAATAGGTGAAAATGAGACTGGAGGACCAAAATCAGTTGGGTGAAAAAGACTAAAATTGAAAACAAAAGGAAACTACACTTCGCAGAAACAAAAAAATGGAAGGGATGGAAATATAACTAAGCTAACAACAAAATAAAATGAATTCTAACCTACTTAGGAAGTAACCACCACATGATGGTTATTGGAAGTATCTCTTGAGATGTTGGCCATTAATAGGGAGTTTTTCAGTTTCTCCCTGTAAAGTTTTCAATTTGTAAGTTCCCTGTCCAATTTTTTCTTCAACTTGTAACGGGCCCAGCCATAAGTGTTGGAATTTTGTGTGTTTACCTTTTGGCTCATTCAAATTGTCCCATTTCAGGACTAGCTCTCCTACTTGGTAATATTTATCTCCTGCCAGATGGTGATAAAACCATCTCTTCACAATCATTTGATGGTTTCTAAATTTATTTCTCGCTTTATCTCTCAATTTCTCCAACCTTACCAGTTGGTTGATCCTGTTTTGAGGTAAGGCTGAAGGGGTTCCTCTCGCAGCTTAAGAGAGCTGTAAAGAGGGAAGGGTAACGTTAGGAGGCAATATGGCTTCCTATCCATAGACAAGGAAGTATGGGGAGTTTTCTAAGGCCACTTTTGGGGTGACCCTATTAGCCCAAAGGACGTTTGTTAGAGCGTTGTGCCAATTCCTCTGGTTGTCGGTGACAGAATTATGGATTATGCGGATGAGGTTTTTATTTGAGGACTCTGCAACTCCATTTCCCTTGGGGTAATATTTTGATGCATACCTTATGTGAATTGATTTATCAATAGCAAATTTAGTCAATTTTAGTGATGAAAAGAAAGAAACATTGCCAAATATGAGAGCGTCAGGGATGCCAAACCTCGTCTTCGTTTACCTTCCGAAGCGGGATGGCTTCGGTACATTTGGTGAAGTAGTCAGTCACCATGAGTATATACTTATGCTGCCGTGAAGAGTTCAGAGTGATCTCGCCTATGCCATCTAGGCCCCATTGCTGGAAGGGGCGATGAATCATAACGGGCTTGAGGGGAAAGGCTGGCTTTCTTTCTCGTCCTGCTGCAGTTTGACATACCTTGCATTTCCAAGCGTAGGCATGCGAGTCTCTAAACACTGTGGGCCAATAATATCCATCCCTTAATATTTTGTGAGCAGTGGCCTCTCCACCATAGTGACCACCTGCTGGGCTATCGTGCATTTCTTTCAAGACATGATTAGCATCATCCTTTTCCAAACACCTCAGCCAGATTCCATCATATTTTTTTTGTATAATGTGTCATTGGCCAAGTGATACTGATTAGATTTCAATTCGAGTGCTCTCCTTTGTGATGCATCCATGTGTTTAGGACACACTCCCCTTGTTAGATAAAAGCATATGTCATAATACCATGACTTAGGATCCAAAAGGGCTTTTGACGTTTTGTGCTCATACATCAGCGTCTCATTAATCCACAGGGGCTTCTCCTTGAATTCTACTTATGCATTTTGCATGCTCTGCACTTCTAGTTCTTTGGACACCCCTTCTTTATCTGCCAAGGCTTCTGCTGCTAGCCTACACAATCCTTGCCCTCGAACTATCTTTGCCATCTTAATCTCAAGGTCAAATTCTTGAAGTGCAGTTATCCAATTCCCTCTCCAATAACCCATTTATTTCTGCATGAAGAAAGATCTAACAATAGGATGGGGAATGATTACTTTAGTCCCGACCTTTAATAAATAAGGGCAAAAGTGTTTACGGCTTTAAAAACTGCAAAGCCTTGTTTCTCCACGTCTGGGTAGTTCAATTATGTTCCCTGAAGATTAGAGCTCACATAAGAGATAGGGACTTCATTGTCATAATAATTTTTTTGGGTGAAGATTGTGGCATATGAAACATCAGAGATGAAAGTGTACAATAAGAATTCCTTGTCGAAATTGGGGTTGACCAACACAGGAGCTTCTGCGATGGCCTCTTTAATTCGTTGAAATGATTTCCTAGCTTCATCGCTCCATCTATACACAATTTCTTTCTTCATCATTCGCTGCATGGGACACACTATTTCTACAAAGCTTGAGATAAATTTCCTAACGAAATTGATCTTCCTGAAGAAAGTTTGCATTGCCTTTTTATTTGCAGGGGGTTGTATTCTCATGATGGTCTCTATTCTTTCAGGATCAATAACAATCCCTTCTTTAGAGAGGATATGACCCAGTAGTTTCCCTTCTGTAACTGCGAAGATGCTCTTCTTGGGATTCAACGATATTCCGTATCTTCGACATCTCTCGAAAATCTGTTTCAGGTGATAAATATGATTCCTTTTGTGATATGAATACACAGTGATATCATCCATGTAAACCACTACTGATCTGTTAATCAACCCTCAGGAAGCTATGTCCATATCTCTCTGGAATGTGGCACCCACATTAATAAGTCCAAAAGGAATTTTACGATATGCGTAAGTGCCCCATTTAGTGTTGAAGGTTGTCTTAAGTTGATCCCCATTAGACACCAACACTTGGTTATATCCTGAAAACCCATCTAATAGGGACAACATTTCAGACCCATAAATGCATTGAAGAATGTGTTCCATAGAAGGGACAAGATAGTTATCCTTTTGCGATGCTTTGTTCAGGTTTCTAAAATCGATACACAATCTGATGTCTCCATTTTTCTTTCTTACTAGAACAAGATTGGCTACCCAGTGGGTGTGTCTGACCGGAAAAATGATTTTAGCATCCAACATTTTGTTTAATTCTTTCTTCACCAACGGTTCTAGGTTGGGATGCATCTTGCGAAGCTTTTGTTGGTAGGGCTTAGCCTCCTTTTCCAGAGGAATTACATGCTTCATAACGCTGGTATCAAAGGTTTTTAAGTCGCCATATGTCCATGTAAATATGTCCTTGTACTCTTTAAACAACTTAACAAATGCAACCTTCTCTTGTGGAGAGCACCCCAAGCCCAAATTGACATTTTTTGGGTCTTCTTTTGTTGCAAGGTTGACTGATTCATACTTCATGCATGAGCTATGCGTTTTGCAGTTAGTCGGCTTCTTGAATTTACCATGTAGGTCATACAAGTGCTCCATCTTGACAACTAACTTGGGAATCATATTGGACTGATCTTTTTCCTCATCTTCCCTCTCATTCATAAGCCTGTCATGCTCCTTTTCATCAATCACTGCATTCTTGAATGTCTTCTCGCAGTGCAAGAACTCAAGGATTTGCTCGTCATCTTCAAACACTTGCCAATTTGAGATGTTATCAGGCATGGCTGGTCTGCAAATCAATTCAACATAGCATTTATTCTTCTTTAATCTAAAGTCAGGCAAAAGTTTTGCAGCCATACCAGCCATCAGATTGGCATCTTGGTTTTTCCCTCGAGGTATGTATGTGATATTAAAAGAATCAAAACTATCGATTAAGCTCCATACCTCATGTTGGTACCTTACCAGGTGTGGTGAATTGCAGTGTATCCTTTTCCTTACATGGTCCACAATTATCTGTGAGTCACCAAAAACTTTAAGATTTTTTACCTTCATATTAATGGCATTTCTCAGGCCCTCAGCAAGCCTTCATATTCTGCCGTGTTGTTGTTGCACGCGAACTCCAACCAGCTGGCCATCAGATGTTGGTTCCCTTGTGGGTCAATGAGAATGCTCCCAACACCTGCACCTTCAAGGCAGTTAGAGCCATCAAAATAGAGTGTCCAAAATATAGAGTCTAATGTTACATCTATTGAATTGCTTCCTAGGAAACTAGTTCTATCATCTACTATATTGCAGGGTGGTTCATCAGTTGGACTACAGGGGAGAGCTTCTAACTGTGTGTTTATTGTAGTTTCTTTAATTGTTTTTGCATGGAATTCTCCAAAACATGTTTCCATGGCACAAACATTAAAACTATAATTCCTAAGGATAGAGTTGGTAAACATTACAGGTTCATTGGGGTCGTTTAGTTCCGTCACCACATACTTCATGTATCTTTCTCGATCAACTCTCAACATATCACCTTTTCCATTTTGAGGCAGCAAGAGATGGGACCAATCAGTTGAGAAATATCCATTCAGTTTTGCTGACCAATCCCTACTAAGCAACATTTCATAAGCCTTAGGTATGTTGACTGCCACTATGTCAATGCCTTGTGTGTACTATGGTTTGGCATTCATCCGAATTAGCACATCTTTCAATTCTCCAATTACTTTCACATTCGTTCTGTCCAGTTACATAATTCAAGTTCTAGTTTTCTTGGGTAGAAGTCTTTTAGCAACAACATAAGGCATAATAGTGGATGAGGCACCGAAATATACCAAGAAAATGTATACTTTCATGTTAAATATTTCAAATGTGATAAGGAAAGGTGGAGTCATGGATTTTTATTTCCTTCCAATCATGGCTGCATTGACATCTTGGGGTGTTCGATTCATTTTTGACAGAGTGGATTCCATGGTTGATGGCTTTTAGGATGCACTGGAGGTACTAATGGGTCTGGACACCAAAGTTTTGGTTTGACTGCTTGGAATGGTGGGAGATTTGGAATTCCGTTCATTCATAGCTTTCAAGAGTAGATCTCTTTGTTGCGTTAATTTTAGCAAATCAAAGTATGTTATATTAGCCCTAGATTTCTTAAGATCATCCACAATATTGTAATCAATGTTATAAACATGATAGGGTAGAGTAAACATACCAATTTTTCCGTTCTTAGGTGGGAGTTTACCATTTTGAGTTGCCTTCGTTGTAGTGGGAGATGTGTTATATTTCTCTGGATGGTTTGCAACTAGGGTATTTTTGGACTGACCACTAGGTCTACCCTTCTCAACAAGAACTTTGGGAGCGGATGGCTTCAAAGGGTGAACATCTTTCTTTGTCTGGTCTACAAGCTTCATCATGCCCGCAGGTGGCCCCTTACTTTGTGTGTGGATTTCATTAGTGTGGATTTCTACCGTACTATCTCCTTCATCGTCATCGTTCTCATTTGTATAGAAATCCTACAGTACATTGATTTGAGATTCTTTGTCCAAGGGATCTTCTACTTGGTATTCTTCCTCATTTTCTTGTTCTGGCTCCAGCTCCAGTATAGGTTCTTCGTTGTTAAGGAGCGATCCGATAAGAGCCAGCTCTTCCATATTTAAATTCCCTTCATTGGGTGGAGTAGGCAGTGCAAGTGGACCATGACCACCTTCTGTCTTCTTACGATAGAAAGGTTTGAAAGGTTTTCTGTTGTTATAATCTCCTCCATTCCCACTTGTACTCTCTCTAGTATTCCTTTTCATATCGATGACTATGTTTGTCAACTTCTTAATGTTCCGATGCAAACCTTCCACATCTGTGGTATCCTTTTTTTGGTTTTAGCCCCTTTGTTATCACTCCCATTATTCTTCTTGGATGCTTGAGAGGCTTTCTTTTCTCTGGTTGTATGATGGCATGCTATGAGACTGATCATTGATAGCACCCTGTAAGGTTTGTGCGTTACTCCTTTTGACCCACATCCCTGTAGGGACAAGGAGAGAAATGATGTAGAATTCCATGAGCACCTCCTCAGTAGGTCCAGCGTTAGCCGGGATTCTATTGAACAAAGTGTTGAACTAGATGTTAAAATCCTTGACCTTTTCTTTGGTTTCCATTTTCAAACATGATAGTTCTAAAACTAAGGTCACATGTGTTTTGTCATCACCATACTTGTCTAAAAAGGCCTGTTGAAAGGCAGCCCATGAGGTGATCGATCCTGTTCTCAAGCTAAAGTACCACGTGGAGGCCCCACCAATTAGATTAAAAGGGAATAGCTGACATTCTACATCTTCATTGGCTACTCCCAACATGCGCACGACCAGGAAGAAAGAGTGAATATGGTTATCTGCGGTGTCTCCCCTCTCAGGGTCGAATTGAGGTAGTACTCTTTCTACATTCTTGGGTAAGGGATGCTGTTACCCAGATACCGCTATGGCATCCCGAGTGATCCAGGGAGGGAGTGCTCCTGGAGGAGGCGGGAGTTGGTTCCCACCCGGTTGAAGCTGATTCCCACCTGGAAGAGGAACGTTAGCCATATTATGGATAAGGAGGTACTGGTTGAAGGTTTCTTCGAGGTGTTATTTATAAGGATTTCCCAAATCGGGCCAGGGATTACCTTCAGAGAGTGGATCCTCAGGAATTTCTTCCCACAGAGTGTCGATACTTTGCAAGGACTCTAGCACAATATCTTCAAGAGACGAGGCTGCAGAGGTCTCTTTGTTTATGGAACAAATCCTTGGATTTCTTTTAATTGTCAGAGGTAAAGAGTGAAAGATGGGAAGCTGAGAGAGGGAACAAGCGTAAGCCCAAGTAAGTAATCTGACTGGTTGTTCTTGAGTGTCAGGATACTCCCACAATGTCTCTTCTTTGAAAAGAGGATTTTCCAAATGGGAGGAAGTATATTTTCGACCTTTATGGTCCATGCATTAATCTTTTCGAATCCATGACATTTATGAAATAAAAAGCTGTGGACGACGGTTTAGGCCTTCCTTCTAGAGCCAATTTGTTGACATGGCGAATTTTCGCTATAACAACAAGGGGAACTAACCCGATCACAGACCCCAATTAGATCTGCTTTCATTTGGGGTGGCTAGCTCCAACTGGTTTTGAAGGACCTGTAAACTGTTAAAGGTGTTGAGGGATTGCCTCTTGGAGGAAGACTTCAATTAAATCAACAAAAGAAACAACTAACCTATATGTATCAAGTCCTATCTACACTACTTCTCACTACTTAAGCTAGTCCTAACTATCCTAATCTATCCTGTAAGAGAATAATAAAAAGAGGTTAAACATCATATATATATTCCAAGTCCAAATGAATCTATTATTGGTTCACATACGAAAAAGGCTGTATTAAATCCTAATTGCAATCCAATTACTTATACAGGAATACACATTCCTTTCAATACAAATAACACTTGCAACTGATGTTTAACAAAGTTTTGAATCAACAACCTTTCATGAGTTAAGCATGCTATTGAATTATATTCGAATAATCAGGAATAACCATGAACTGCATGTTATAAATATGCACAAAGCAAAACACATTTATCTTTATGCCAGCAACAACACACTGATTCCAAACACATGAAAGAAGAGGAAATTGAATCTGAAACAACATGATCCTTCTTGACCCAAACAATATTTTTTATTCAAAATAAATCAAAAGTTGTCTTGCCTAAAAAAAGGTCCTCCTCTCATCTCCGGAGGTAATATTTATCCCAAAGGAACTGACCCTTTGTCTTCCCTTAATCTTTCACCTCCCTTCTCTTTTCAATTTACAAAGTAGAATATACAATCGTCTAGCAGTCATTGTAACCGCTGACACGTAAAGGCCACATCTATTGGAGCGTTTCATTTCATGGGGAAATGAATAGATTCCGATTGAAAGGAGGAGGTATGCGTGTCATTTATTCATGATAAGGCCCAAGACCGCCTAACCTTCAGAACACACATGTAACACATGGAAACATGATCACCAACGCCTAAAGCCAAATCTTTAAATAAAACATATATGTGTATATAAACTCTTTGGATCTACTCATGCATCTTTTATCTGGAGCCATACTTGATGCTTATGCATCCGTTCTTCGACCCCGCTTGCCTTCTCTCGGTCCTTGCCTGCAGAGATAACCAGCATAAGCTATACTTATGAAAATATGATAGAAATGCTTAAAAAACACAGATCTTGCCTTCATTAAATGTTTCTAACATCAAAAGGAACAAGTGTGAAAGAATCAACCCCTGTATTTAAATTCACGCATTGATTAAGTCTCGCAAGCATAAACTTGATTTTCATTGAAAATCATCACATAACACAGAACTGGATCCAAAATCTGGACTTGAAATATTATATATGAGAACCCATACCTTATCGGGTCCACAAAAAATTATCGCATCGCATCGCACCGTATGTTTAAGTTTTGAGCTCTACCGATTGCGACATGCGATTGGCCGGACACAAAATATATATGTGCCACAGTTAATAAACCCCTCGGGTCCACCACATAAGATTTCCTTTGAAAACCGAAACTGGAACAATTTATCAAAAACATAGGGAAAACACGGGAAAACCCGCGTCTGGACCATAAGGCCGTATTTCAAATGATATACACCCGGGCCTATAGTTATTGTCGGGTCTGCCATATTGCATCGCAATGCTTCAATGGCGAGTGAATGGACCTTGGGTTTCATTGAAGCCCGATTGCGATATGCGATGGGATCCGGACCCGAAATATATATGCTGCGACTAATAATCTTGGTAGGTCCGCCCTATGGGCTTTTCCTTTTAAATACCAGACCACAACACTTTATCGAAAACATGGGAATACACGGGAATACTCGAATTTGACCATAAGGTCGGACTTGAAATACTATATATCTGAATTCATAGTTATTGGCGGGTCCGATATATCACATCACATCTTATATATAACCCTTGGGTTCCGCCGATTGCGATATGCGATTGGGGAAGCGGACCCGATAATGTATGTACTACACTTGATAGTCCTGTTGGGTCAGCTGTATCGCATGAGCCTTATGGCTTGGCTTTGACTCCCACCGATTGCGATATGTGAAATGCTCCGAACCCGAAAATATATATATATTATGGTTAATAATGTCGTCAGGTTTGGTGTATCATGGTATGCGGTGTGTGGCAATGTTGATTGCGATAAGAGAAAAAGGGTATGTTATGCATGTTTTGCGACACATTTCCATTATAAAGAGTTATAATGGGAATGAAGGTGCAATAGAAGGTTTTGTGGGTTGAATTCAAATACAACCATAATAAAGAGTGGGGGAAGCACCGCAGAGGTTTACGAAGATTGAAAAGTCTTGATGAAGGAAATGATGAAGGGCTAGGCTGGGTCATGAATGAACCATGCAACATAGATCTATTAAAGGGGGTCATGACCATTAAGAATTGAAGTTTTGACTTGGCACAAAGTAAAAAAAAACAGATCATTCAGAGAAGTGTAGGATCAAACTTCTAGAGACCCATTCAAATTTGCTACCAGAGCAGGTTTTAATAGGGTGGTGGTTGTGGCCACAACACATCAATAGGAGGGGTGAGTTGTTGATCTATAAACTCCCAAATCCCATTCTCCATCAAGGATAATGTCATATTTTCCTTCCAAGTGCTGTAGTTGGATGCATCCTCCAATCTGTCTTAAAACGTCAACCCTGTTGCAACCATGCTCACAACTTCCAAATTAAATACTTAAACCCCATAAAAAATTAACCACTGGAAAATTATTTTACTACTGTAAACTACTGTGACAAATCGATATTCTCTCTTCTCGTAGTTTTAGTGGTCTAATACCATGTTAATTTTTCAATACCAGATTTGATTTGATATTCTTAGCAATTTATTTTATATCAAGAAAATTATATTCACCCTAATAATTTATTTATTATTATTATTATTTTTTTTCTAAAAACTACTAAATAAAAAGTACACTGGCATTTAACTTAAATAATTTCATAGTGGAAATATGATATAAAATTAGTCAAAAAACACAACATAAAAGTTCCCAAAGATTTCTCCTTCATATTTCTATTACTAAGGAAAGTTAGGGTTCCCGTAATGGAGAAAAGGACCCCAAGGGAACACTAGAAAATATAACATAATAGAACCTGGATTTTCAGCCCCTTGGGAATTTCAACCCACTAGAAATTCTTAGCCCTAGAAATAAGTTGGCCTCCACCTACAAGTTTTACCTCCTTCTCCTTAACCTGTATGACCCCTTTCATAATAGATATTTTCCTCCTCCTTCCCTTGCACAAAATTTGCTAGAAAAACTTAGCCCCTCACAATTTCGGCCTCCTCCAATGTCGTCCTCCTCTCTCTACAAACTTGGCCTCCTCGGATCCTTCTCTTGAAATCACCTCATTGCACACATTTCTCTTCTCTTCAATATCTATTGAGAAAATATCTATCCCAAGCATTCAATGTGTCTTCTTTCTCTCCTTTAGGCTTATTTGATAATTTTGATTAAGCCAAATTCTTAACTGTAATCTCCTAAGTGATGAGTGGCTAGGATTAAATCCCAAGCATCACTTGAGATCAATGATAGAGATTAGATCTAATTCATTAAAATGAAATAAATTCATTTTTAATTAGAAACCTTAGCTTAACAAATAATATTAATTAATTAATAAATGTACTTTTTCTAAGTTAAACTTAGTAAGGAAATCATAAAAGTCACTTGCTCAATATAAGCAAGTACCTAAAGAGGCAATTGGACATCTTTTGCATGTTTGACACCTAGCCTATCAAAAAGCACTTGTTCGAGCTAACAATATCAACACACCACTCTCCTAGTGTGTGGGTAGTATGGTAGGGATAATTCTTCATGCTTTCCTCCAATGAATGGGTAGGCCAATGAAAATTTTTTCTAGAAATAGAATAGATCAGTTATTACATTCTTCATTTTTACACATGTTGTTTGTTCTAGTACTCATTCATTAGATGAGCAATCCAATAGTACCATGCATTGTAGGTACACAATATGACAAGGATATGTCTTCTCTCCCTCCTCCATTGCATGAGTAGGTAAGTGATAATTTATGAGCGGTTTGATGGCAACGATCTTCCAACATATTGGGTCCACTTTTGTATTGAGTTGGGTCATCACAAACCCACTCTCTCTTCCTCCCACTGTGATATACTCTACATTGAATTGGGTATGTCCATTTTGTTTTATAAATACTCTCTATTTGTTTATGTCTTTTTAGATAACCCCTTTTCATATGGATAGATTAAAGATCATATTCCAGATGATGAACAATTTAGTGATGACATTTCCTCAAGAATTGAATAGTTTTTTTAATGATGACGAGGTCTTTATATACCCATCCATGCTTGTATTTAAGTTGGGTCTCATATCCAACCTCCTTTATATTTTAGCAATGGTTTTGTACCTATTGTGGTAGGTATCCTTATTCTTGTATTTTCTCATTCTTATGCATGTCTCCATACCAAAATTGACGAGGGTATTGTAATGATGTTAAATTTTATATGTGGTCATTTATGATTAATTTCCTCTCATGACTTATATTATTAGATTATGTTTTAAGGGTTATTTTAGTCAACATTATTTCAAATAATTAAAGTGAAATTAAACATTTATGTGGCTCCCTAACCATTTTAATTAATTAAAGTGAAATTAAATTGTTATTGTTTATAACTACACAACTCATACTTCATTTTTATCATCTCAAACATATTGAAATTGATCAAATATTTTACATGCAATTACATCTCCATCTCTCTCTCTCTCTCTCTCTCTCTCTCTCTCTCTCTCTCTCTGTTATACCATTCTTAAGTTTTTGTCATGTTATAGCATTCTTTTATTGGTTAGCTTTATACTAATTATTTTTTTGGTTGGTTGATTATGCAATCCTTATTTATTGTTATTACTCTTAACACATACATAAAAAAAAAATCCAG
Source organism: Pinus taeda (assembly GCA_000404065.3). Lineage (NCBI taxonomy): Eukaryota > Viridiplantae > Streptophyta > Pinopsida > Pinales > Pinaceae > Pinus > Pinus taeda. Next base: position 66,335 of record APFE030044863.1, on the reverse strand, counting down.
AAAGGTCTAATTCTTAAAGTGGATAGAATTATTTGGAATCCAAATTCTTCATCGTAAGAAGGTAGTCCTTTAATGTAGCGATGCCATACTTATGAGGACTGCTTATGGTATTTTAGAACCATGAGCCACTTTGATCGGAGTCCCACCCAGAAAAAATCAAACCAAATAGATATGGGCTAGGTAGTTTTATTCAATTACATCTCTCTCTCTCTCTCTCTCTCTCTCTCTCTCTCTCTCTCTCTCTTATACCATTCTTAAGTTTTTTTCATGTTATAGCATTCTTTTATTGGTTAGCTTTATACTAATTATTTTTTTGGTTGGTTGATTATGCAATCCTTATTTATTGTTATAAAAAAATCCAGAAAGGTCTAATTCTTAAAGTGGATAGAATTATTTGGAATCCAAATTCTTCATCGTAAGAAGGTAGTCCTTTAATGTAGCGATGCCATACTTATGAGGACTACTTATGGTATTTTAGAACCATGAGCCACTTTGATCGAAGTCCCACCCAGAAAAAATCAAACCAAATAGATATGGGCTAGGCAGTTTTATTATCAAAGTCAATATAGATTTCTTAAAAATTAAACCAAATAGATATGGGCTAGGCAATTTTATTATCAAAGTCAATATAGATTCGTTAGGGCCTTCCATCCACGCATGTCTTACGGTCCTGACCTGCAGTCAACAACTTACATCTTTGTCGATCATGGGTACTAGGATGGGGTTTACCATTATTCATTTTTCCCTGGGCTATCTCTCATCTATTACTGTTACTTGCAACCACTTAAGAAGACAAATGGACCTTACAACTCAAATAGGACAAGTACTAGAGCAAGTTCGAGCTAATAAAATAAAATATGAGGATTTAGGGAAGGAAAAATTAGTTTATTCCCTTTATAAATGGATATACCCTAAAAATAGAAAGGGAAATGTTTCTCTTCTTTAAGTAAGATAACCAAAATTTAAAGTTATTGTATAAGGAAAAAAGGGAAAGTAAGAAATATAATCATAAGGTTATTATACAGGGAAAATGGAAAACATGGACTCTAAAGGAGGTATGGGCAATTCAAAATATTCATAATTTGAATAAAAGTAGGGAAATTCAACAGATTAATATAAAAATATTTTTAAACAAAAGTGTAAATCATCATTTTCAAAAAATTTAAGAAAAAGATGTCATTATCTTATAGTATATTGTCAAAAGTAAAATGGGGAGAATAGATTTAAAAATGCAATACTAATTGAAGAACTAATAAAAACCAATATTGAAAACACTATTCTTCTATATCAATACAAATTTGTTTTCTTCTCTACTTTTTTCTAAACATATTCTATAAGTATGTCAATTTTTTTTCTTTCTTTTTTCTAATTTTGTTGATATTCACTATCATCATCAAAAGATTCATTCATTGCATTTTTCTTGCAAAACCTACACCATTTTACTTTTTGGTGTGATTCCATTGATATTTTTGCTTCTTTGTCATCACCTTGCACATACTTTGAACAACTGATCTCCTAGATGTATTTGTAGTGCCATTCACTTGTGTTGTTTTACTTTGGATTTATTTGGCTTTGATAACATGACTCTGGTTGATTGGAAACTCAAAGTATAGTGCCCTTTATTTAAGTCCCCATGGACAAAGTCGTTAAGTAATTTTTTTAGTGTGAAGCAAGTCCTTAGCGTAGTGACAAGTGCTATTCAAAGTATGTTGTGGTGTACTATGTAGCTTGATGTTGCCTTTGAAAATAGAGAAACAATTTTTATTTATTTATTTTAAAGTCTATGAGGTTTTACATAGTTTCTCATGAAATGTAGAAATAGAAATATAACTCCATGATGATTATAGAAAGGATTCAATCTTGCTTCTAGTTAAGGAAATATAGAAGAGAAGGTGTCTCACATGTAAAAGAAAACCAAGTTTATTATCCAATGTTGAAACTTCCCCTTCATCTATGTTATCCAAGGTAAATTAATGACTTTTAAAGATATCCTTTTACATTTTGGGAACGATCGTGAGTAGTGCTAAGGTTGTTGTAGGTTTCATTTCAAACAATTCTCCCTTGTGCTTTGTGAAGGATCCTATTCTATCCTTCTATGTGGATATGAAAACCTTAATTTTGTTTTTAAATCTTGATCCTTTGTGGGTAAAGGATAAAACAATTATTTTTTTGTAACAAAGGATGCTTTATAGGTTTAATGCTTTATGGCTAGCATAAAAAAAAATCCAACTTGTGGATTTATGATGCATGGGGTTCTTTATTGAAGGGATTAACCATGATCCACCCACATGGAAAATTCCTTTTTATTATGGGATTTCTCTATAAGTTGAATTAGGCACATGTCACGAATAATGGTCATTGGGTTATGGAAAGTTGACGATCTCTTTATGAAGCTATCATTTCTTGGTTTCAACCCACATTTTGGAGTCTTTATTAGATGTTCCAATTGGGGTTAGGATGATCAATTTTCGTCTTGTAGTGATAAGGCATAACTTTTCTTACAAACTTTGGTAATTCCTTGGGTCTAAAGATTGCAAGGGGCCCAATTCTACATTTATGTTATGTGAACAAAGGTCTTCCTAATCAACTTGTGTCAAATTGCAAGCATTGTAGTTGGACACAACAATTGGATTATGGACATGTTTTTTCTTTTCAAGTTCTATTTCAAGCATAGTCATGTGACAACTTATTGTCTAAGAAAAAATGTTTCTTAGGTTAACAAGCATAAGAATAAAAACTTACTTGGTGGGAAGAACCAGTGAGAAAATGCTAACGATGAATCCCTTTTAGGTGGAACAAAAAGGGGTTCCACCGAGTTTGTAGCTGAATCTACAAATGACTCCCTTACATACAATACTGACCCATGAATCAAACTCTCTGCTTCTAGTCTCCTCTCTTGACAATGCCCTCGGGGTGAGGGTGGGGGTGAAGAAAAGACATGGATCAAACAATTCAAGTTATAGAAGGGTATGCCATTTAACCAAGCCAGATGATGCAATGTTGCATTTAGTATTATGCGAGACCTCCAATTATCTCAAAATAGTTTGTGAATTAGATTAAAATAAAAAATAAAGACAAAAAAAGAAACACCATAAATATACATTATTATTACTCATCAAACTAGAAGAATGTTACGCTTCTTTATGTATTATAAAGTAGCCAATATGGTATATGAAATTTGTTCTTACCAAATTTTAATTGAATACCAAAAATATACATTATTTTTACTTATCAAACTAGAATAATGTTACACTTCTTTATGTATTATAAAGGAGCCAATATGGTATATGAAAATTGTTCTTACCAAATTTTAATTGAATATTAATATATATTGTTTTTTAATAGAGATAGGTAATGCACCAAAATTCCTTTTTTTTTTCTTTCTTTTAAATTCCAAAAATACAATAACCACAACGTAATTGTTTTAAGTCTCACTTTCCTATAAAAAAATAGGTATTCAATGATAT
>APFE030044863.1:0-61853 GCA_000404065.3 Pinus taeda | reverse complement strand
CATAAATAAAAGTGTTAATATTTATAATACAAACTTTGTCCGGGACTTTTTTAAGTGTTAAATTTTTTTAATTTACAATTAGAAGAATTTTCTAAATGTTTTATTTGGACAACGATAACATGTTTATATGATTTGGATAGTTTCTAGAATAATTTTAATTTAGTATATTAGATATTTAGAGTGTTAATTTCAATTTCAATAAGATTGTTCCAAAAACTTTAACTTGAAAATTACAACATGTCTCCCTTATTTGTAAAATCTCTAATTTATTCTTTTAAATAAGTGGAGTTTTAATTTCAAGTTCACTTTTAAGATGTTGGATGAAAAAATAAATAAATTAGTATTTTATTTCAAATGATAATATGTATCATTGTAATAATCCTACCAAATAATTTTATAATTTAACTTATTTATAATAAATGATATAATTTCATTTCAACTTGGAAAACATTTTAATTATTTTAAATTATTATTTGTATTTATTTCAAAAAATTTTATTACTATAATAATTTAACTTTCTTATTAATTCACAATATAATTATTTTAATTAAAAAACTTCTTTATTTCATATAAAAATAATTTAATTCATTATCTTATATTTTTCAATTATACTTTAATGCTTAAAAAAACATATATCTGGCATCTACACATTTTAAATACCAAAAAGTCGAACGTTTTCATACATTATAACCTTTTTTACAAAGTTTAATATATAATAAATAAAACCTTAATGTGATTATTTCACAGACTAACATTATGCCTTTATTGCGGTATCTTTTCTCTCTTTTATCATTTTTTTAATGGATTAGTAGATTTTTATTAATATTTATTAATATAGGAGAAAAAAGTTTACATTTGAACCATTTTCTCAGTGCTTTCCAAAACATTCTTTTGGGTAGACATGCTTTTAATTATGAGAAAACAAAATGATAGAAGATCGAAGGATTGACATTTATACCTAGTCAATCTTGCTACTAGAAACTTAAACACGTCTGCTACTGTAAACTATAACTAGAAAAGTAAACTATGTACCGTATCCATATATATGTCAAAAGAAAAAAAAAACTAACTACATCCCAAGAGTAACCCCAATTTTTCCTTTAATAGGCCAACATCCCGATTTCTTAGTGGACTTTTTGGTCCAAGATTATGACTAGTGATGTGACTGTAGAGTTGGCTTGGGGGGAGGCTTTAGTTGGAGCATTGATGACTGCAGGCCCTTCCTGGTGCTCATTTGACTCAGTGTCTGAGTCAAAAACTACATAGCGTTCTATGCGAGACAACTGAAAAACTATATCATTCAAGTTGTATCTAATGTCTCTCAAAATGTGCTTGATATATGATGAGCACCAATGTTGCAGCAAGGATGCTGCAACTCCTAGGGCTACCAACTTTACTTCATCAACCCGGGGTTCGTACAAACTTGGAGGTGACAGTGTTGTATACACAAATAGATGTAATTGGTATACTCTTTGTCACTGCTGAGCTGGAGCGATAGACCACTAGGGTTTCTCAAACCAGCCTTCTATTGACTAGAAGAAGTCTGATTACCAAATTGGAGAAGGGAAATTAACCCTAATTAGAAGAAAACATATTCTGTCTATTGCATGAAGGAAAGTCTGAAAGAAATGCTTGCAAAATATCATGAAATCCTTTATCTACTTGCTAACATACTTTGCTTGCAAAAGAACCCTACTCTAACACTTGTGAGGTTTTAACTATTCTGAGCATGAAATCTGATCTAGAAAGTACAATCTGTTGTGTGCTTGAATAAATATAAAATAACTTTTTTCTTTTTATCTTTTTGCTTGAAATATGAAAATGCTAATCTTGCTTGGTTCTTTGGCAGGGAAGACAGGTGTGAAGGAAAAGGATTACAATGGTTCAGATGGCTTGGAGTGCAAGTAGGGACCTAATCCTAGCTTTTAGTGATGATTTTTCTCAATTCAAACTCAAAACAGGCTACTACAGATTTTCCTATAGGATGTCTACAGGAAGTACTAGTTCACCTTCAGGATCCCCTGTTTTACTATAGGAACATGCTGAAAGCTTAGGGATGGTCTAGAAGGTGGGATGGAGCTTGGAAAAGGCGAATAAGGAGGGAATAAGGCATGGGAGTGGTAGGCACTTACTTAGAACTCAAGACAAAGATTTGAGATGGTTGGATTCGCTCAACGGAGATGGCAAGTCTTCCTCATAAGGCAAGAATTTGAATTGAGACCTTAGTGACTTTTGGCAATCATGGGTGGATATGGCTTGGCCGAGGCTGATGAGATGAGGTATCCTTGCAATTTAGAAACTCCTACAACAACAAACATCATTCTTGGCATTCATACATAAATTCATCAAAGACAAGAAGGGTTTATTCAAATAAGAGAAAAAAACAGAGTTGTCACCATTTACTTGCTAAGTTCATGCATGGAAGTGATTGAAACCAATATGAAAGCGAGATGAGATCAATGAAAAACCTAAGAGATCAGAAAATACCAATTGCAACTTATCTATAAAACTGAAATATAATGGCCTAATTAGCAAGAAAACCCTAGATTACACAAAAAGTAAGAATTCTGTTTTTTTGGGCTGTGTGAGAAGTGTTCCTCAAACCATGATCCCTGCAAGGGATAAATGAGGTGAAATCAACTTACTGCCAACCTTTTTGGAATATCTTCTTATCACTACAATGCTACTATCAGAACTATCGACAAATGGAAGCAAACTAATTAAACCTACCAATACTTGCAAATTAACAACACCAAAATCAATTTAGCACTAACTATGAAGATAACCTAAGAATACATATACAACAAGAGGAACCTCTGCTATTAGGGTTGGGCCCTAAACCAAGAGCTTCAGCCCTATGAGTTAACTCAGTGCTGGATTAAGGGAATGCTACTAATTTTCATTGAAGAAATCAGAAATACATAAGAGTGTTGGGTTACAATGCTTCAACTCGAAAACTACTTAGCTATCTTGAACAAAAAAACACAAATCCTAATGAGGCTCTAGGCCTCTTGATTTATACAATTGAAGTTACCAACAACTTCCTTAAATTTAGGGAGGCTTGGCTCCAATGTCGAGATCAACTGGTCTTCAAGTGTCACTGGCTTGGTTGCCAATTAACTTCATGACTTGAATACTTGCAACTCCGAGCTGATGAGATTTGATTAAGGAATATTCAAGTGAGTGAGGAGTTAAGGAGAGAGATCATGTCTCCTAGAATCCTTCTTCCTTGTCTCCATTCACGTTCCTGCACTTTAATTAGCCAAAATTTCCTCCAAAAACCTACAATCAATGCACATTAGACCAATAGACACTACATCTCATGTTTATTCTCATCATTAAGAAAAACATAATTAAAACATGTAAATAATGATGAGAAAAGATGATTTTAGTAAGATGGAGGTGCATTAAGGTCCATATAATTTACCCAATGATAAGCCTCATCATCACCCCCCTACTAAAAATGTTGCTCATCCTCGAAGCAACTCAATCTATGTCCATGTCTTTCATCTATTTGGTGTCCTCCCTGACATCCCAGGCTTTTGCTGTAGTCTCCTCTTCTTGTGGATAAAACCATGCATTCTTCCCACTGCTTTCTTTCTTCTTCTTCCTTTCTCCCCTCTAGAATAACTAAAAGGGATGGTGGGCTGAGTTTCAATCCAATCTAGTTGACTTTGAGTCTCTGTAATGTTTGCTTATACATTGAGACTCTCTCTAGTGCATCCCTTATTTTATCAGGAGAATGGTATTCTTTGATCTTTAGGTTGTAGTGTAAGGTGTTCCATCTCCTTTGGCAAGTTTTCTGGCTCTCATCTCATAGCAATCTTAGAATCTATTCAAAATGAGTGACTACTTGTTCTTGTACAACAAGGTATCATGGTGCAATCTTGGGATCATTTGCAAAGAGGTTGTGAGTGCTGATGACAACCATTGGGTTAGACTATTTTTCTCTGATGAAAAGGGATTTTGCTTCTTCTCTTGCCAATATCCTTTTCATTTATGTAGCTCTAGATTCCTCATGACTCATCCAAGATGCCAAAGCCATTAGTTGTAAGTCCCCTAGCTTTGGATTGGGGTCCCACACATTTAAATCTGTCAGAGCTAAATTGTGTAGGTATAACTTATATATCTTTGCTCTATCCTCCAGGTTGATTTGATCACAAAGGTCAATGAATTTCTTGTAGCCTTGGAAAGGAATTGTTCCTCTTTGTGCTAGGGTTTTTAACTGAAACTACAACTATTTATCTTTGAGGTATAAGGCATATGACTTTGCTAGCATCCTGCATTACATTGCCTCCATGGATAACCTTGCATAATTTCCAATTGGCCTTCCTTTTCCTATAGCTGTTTTCTTAGCCATGAGTTCTCAGCCTGCAATTGATATTTCATCATTGTTTTCCTGTCCCTTATGCTACTTAATTCTTGCCCATTTCTTGCAGATTCTCTTCCTTGTGGCCTACATCCTCCACCCTTTTGATTTAGCAATTTGCATCCATCGATGTGTCCTTGCTATCTCTTTTTCAAGTTCAAAGAATAAAGTAATGGAATTTTTTTGTGGTATCACCATACCTCCTTCAATGAATCTGTATTAGGAGCTACAGTTTGGTTGTGGGCTAGGATCCTTTAGCTCCTTGGACTCTTCCTCTATTTTTTCTTGAGTGATTTCTTCCTCTTTTCCTTCCTTATGCCCTTGCAACCTTTCATGATCTTTTTTTTGTGTTTCCTATAGTTGTGATAGGGTTTCCTGTAGGACTATTTCTGCTTCTTGTAGGTTTGACTGTGTTTCCTGTAGGAGACCTTTCCCTTTTGTTGAGGCTGACCTGGTCATAGGTCTCCTAACATAGGTGACTGGTGACTTAGGATAAGCTTGTTTTGATGTTTCTTTTCCTTCCTTCTTCCCTAGAGGGACTTCTTTGTCTTGTTGTTTTGGTGAGTCCTCTATGACAATTAGAGTTTTGGTAGGGGTTTGAGATCTCCCTTGTCTAATCCAGGTGCTCTTCCTTGTAGTAAAGTAAAGTGGAGTTTGCCTCTGTCTTTTTCCCTTTGATTTGACAGGTGTACTTAGGGCAGTTAGAGCAGCTGTTGTCTCCTTCTCTGTAGGCTCTAGAGACCCCCTTGGTGATTCTTATTCTTCCCTACTCTGTTTTTTCAGAATTTTGTTCATCCTCCTGTACTTCATCCTCTCTTTCATCTTCTTCTTCATCCTCTTTTTCTTCTTCTTCATCCTCTGTTTTTTCTTCTTTTTCATCCTCTGTTTCTTCTTCTTGCTCACTAGAAGTAGGGCTTCTATCATACTCAATGGTTCAAATTTCTCCTTCTTCCCGCATGTCTGCAAATGTTGACCATGCAATAGGGATTCTTAAATTGTGTAGGGAATCTTCTAGGATGAGTTTGATCAACCCATGATGTGCTAGTTGCTGATGTTTTCCTTCTTGTACTTTGATGCTCGTGTCTATTATTGATTGTAACAGAAAATAAGGTACACTAAGCCTATTATGAGGAGGTGTCTCCTCTCCAAATATTAGCTCATGGAGGAGTCTAAAGTGGTATCCATACACTACACTGTATCTACCTTCATAGGAAATATACTTGATGGTGTGGTAATTTACCTTATTCCAAGGATATGGAATGCTTTCCCTTCTAACCCCATTTTTGTCTTCAATTGGTTCTTCTCCTTCCAAGAATTTTTTTTTCTTTGCAAGAGTGTTGTTAGTGTTGTCCTCTTTTATCCATTGCAACCTTAGGGGGAGTGTAGTTATCCTGCTAATACTCCCAGGGGTAATTTCTACTGACAAACCCTTCACTACAACAGTGGCACTGGCTCTAGTGAGAGGTATGAGTGACATTGCAAATTATCTAGCCACATCATCATCACATCCCCTCATTAGCTCAAAGAATCCCATCCATTGATGCCTTGTTTCTACCACAAGAGGATGCTGGTGTATTTTGGTTGTGTTGGTGGGCTCTCTTTTGTTGAAACCTCCTGTCATATTTTCTGGCAATCCTTGTTCGAGTGAGGTTTGGGTGGCTATATTTTAAGAACTCTGGTAGGTGATGAGGTTTCAGAATTTATCCTTCATTAACCTTCACATAATTCTCTCTACATTTATGGGTATAGAAAATACTCAAAAGAAAGGAGGATTTCTTCTTTTTAAATGAAAAATGTAGAAGGTATGGCACCTATCTCCCTTTCCTACGCTCTGGTGATGAGAAATCTTGAATTGATTGCCCTCGGTGTCCACTTACAACTCTATGTGGTAATTCTCTCTATATCATGTAGCTTTCCGGTAGTTTCCTATAGGTGCTCCTGTTTGTTGTAGATGCTGACTACTTCCTGTAGATTTCAACTGTAGGGATGCCGAGAGTAACTTTTTGTTTCAATGATTCCTTGAAGTTACCTCTGCCTTCAGATTTTCGAAATAACTAATACTTCGCATGGGAATCAATGATTATTTCTATTTGTGGATGATTTTGTTGGTGATGTGCTGGCTGACCGAGTATGAATACCTTCTTTTGGACCATTGGTCCTACTACAAGTTCATCATATCACCTTTCCTTGTAATCATCTCCCACTTTTATTCTCCGTAACTTAACCAATTTTTTGATTCATTCCCCTCTTTTTTTTGATGTGACCTTTCCACGTGTGGAGTTAACTAACCCTTTCTCTTCTTGTTATCTAACCAAGGGTGGCCAAGTTAACTGGCCACCTTTTCTTATAAAATCAACTTCTTGCATCATTCCTACAGTTTAATCATATTCGTACATATGTGGGAGTATTGGTGAGATGACATACCTATTGATCCTTTGCTTTTCTGATGCATGCTGGAGAGTGTTGTCAATTCATTGTTCTTTGACATGGTTGCATATTATTTAACTATGTTTTTTATTCTTCTTTTGTTAATGAGTTGATCCCTTGATGATGTACAGGTATTGGTTTTTGTTGCTGCTGAGCTTTGGAGGAGCTTCTTCATTCTTGTAGTCCTTGTACTGACGGTGGGTTGAAGTTGCTGTGGTCTCTTTTGTGGAATATGCTACTATAGGAATTCCTACAGGATGTACTGTAGATGCCGTTTTCTTGAACGTTTGCATATATTCCTTGCTTTGAAGTTGACTAGGTATTAGAATGGGTGGAGGACGAGGTACGCTGTTGTTAACATGTATTTTTTTTTCTAACTTGATTTATTTGATGGATACAGGGGTGACATGGTCATGGAGGGTGTTGGCTGAGGTATGTTGAGGTCAATGGCTCTTTTCATAACCCAAAACAGGTTTGTGTCACCATTTTTGCACTATACTCCTTCCTGAATTTTTCAAGGCCTCCTGTAATACCTACAGTGAACTCCTGTAGTATTACAGGGAATCCTGTAGAAAACACATAATTGCTTGGAATTGGAATTTGGAGTTGAGTATGGATGGAAGAACATGGGGATTATGGAGGAGATGAGATGGATGAAGGAAAACATAGGTTGTGGTAGGGCCTGCTACCCTCTGTCCCCCATGCTCATCTTCTTCTTGAAAACCTGCAAACACAGAATTGTTATTTTTGTATGTTTTTTTTTTTTTTGAAAAGACAACTAGGTTTCCTAGAAGGAGGTTTTCATCCTTGTTTCCTACCCTAGGTGCCCCAAAAGAGGTTTTCACCCAGAGATATTTTATTTTTTCTCCTTTTTTTTTAATACTCTTGTGCTGCCTCAAGAGGTTTTCAACCCAAAAGTTGGACTCAGGTGCCTCATGGAGGTTTTCACCTAGGTCCCTTTATTTTTTATTTTTTATTTTTTTTCTAAGAACTTGGTGAGGTGGAAGTTGAGACTTCTTCAATCACCATCACTACCTTGCTAATGCTACTGATGAATTCTTGCTTTGATAAGGGATTCTTGTAGACCTTTAACCTGTACCCATTGACAAACAAAGGGATACTTTTGCATCAATGGTTCTTATCTGAACAACGCCATTGTCATCACACTTTTCTATCACATATGGTCCCAACCATCTGGTCATTAATTTTCCTTTGAAATCTTTGTACCAAGAGTCATACAACAAGGCCTAGTTGCCTTCCTGAAACAATTTGTCCTTGATATTTCTGTCATTCCAGATTTTCCTTTGTACTTGAGTCACTTCTGTGTGTAGGGGGGCCTGCATCCTGAATTCATCTAACCCATTCAGCTGGAGCAACCTTTCTTGTTGTGCCTTTGTGACATCTAGATCTAGTTGTGCTGCCATCCTTAAGGTGTTGTATTCAAATTCAATGGACAACAAGGCTTTCTTCCCATAGGCCAACTCATAAGGGGTGAAGGCAGTGGTGGTTTCCCAAGTAGTATTGTAGGCCCAGGTGGCCTCCTCCAATATGTCTGCCCAATCCTTTCTACTGCTGCTAATTACCTTGGCCAGAATACCTTCCAATGCTAAGTTGGTTACTTCCACTTTCCCATTAGCTTGTGGGTGGTAAGGAGTGGATTTTCTGTGCTTAATCTTATGCTGGCTTAATAGATTTTCAATCAAGTGAGATGTAAATTGTCTGCCTTGATCAGTGACAAAATCTCTAGGGTATCCAAACTTATAAAACACATTCTCCCTCAAGAATTTATCCACCTTTTCTTCTGTTGCTACGTTGATAGTTTTGGCTTCAACCCATTTTGTTTAGTAGTCAGTTCACACAATAATGTACTTATTCTGTTTGGATGGACGGTCAATGGGCCTGATGAAATCCATTCCCCACTTGTCAAATGGCTTGAAAGTCACTTGAGGTTGTAGGGGAATTTCATCCCTCGGGGTAAGATTCCCCATCCTTTGGCACCAATCACATTGGCTGGTATACATTTTTACATCTTGGTGGAGAGTGGGCCAGTAATATCCAACTTGTAGTACCTTGAAAGCTGTTCTTTTGGTTGCAAAGTGATCTCTACAAGGCCCATCATGACAGGCCAGAAGGATGTCAAAGACTTCCTCCTCCCTGACACATCTTCTCAGAATTTGATCTGGACGTAGCTTGAAGAGATTGCCCCCAATCCAAGTGAATAGGGAACTTTTTCTTATTATTATGCTCTTTTCCTTAGAGAAAAAATTTGGAGGGAACTGTGCAGATACCAAGTAGTTTTCTATGTCAGCAAACCATGGAGAGAGAAATGAAATGGTGAATAAATGTTCATCTGGTAGTTGATCATCAACCATTCCTTCCTCCCTTGTAGGGAAAGTCAATATGGATAAATAAATATGCAACTACATTCTCTTTTCCAGGCTTATCAGTAATAGTTATATCAAATTGTTGCAATAAAAGTAACCATCTAATAATCCGGGCATTTACATCAGGTTTGTCCATCAAGTATTTAATTGCAACATGGTTGGTATGTAAAAATGTTTGGTAACCAGTAATGTAATGTCTAAATTTATTCAATGAATGTACAACAACTAGGAGCTCTTTTTCAATTACTGTTTAGTTTAACTCGACTTTCAATATATTCTTATTGATGAAGTTAATGGCATAAGGCAACTTGTCATCTATCTGGCCTAGAGCTGCTCCTATAGCTTTGTGAGAGGCAATGGCATGAATGTGAAAAGGAAGAGCCCAATTTGGGCCTCAGAGAATAGATGCAGTAGTCAACTTGTCCTTTAGGGTTTCCAGGGCCTCTTGGCAGCTTTCTGACCATAAAACTTCAAAGTCCTTGGCCAATAACTCAAATAAGGGAGAAACTAACTTTCTGAAATCTTTTATAAATCTCCTATAGTATTAATCTAACCCTAAGAAACTTTTGACATCCCTCTGCTTCTGCAGAGTAGGGATGCTTTTGATGATGACTATCTTATTTGGGTCTACTTGCAGTCCTTCCTAGGATATTGAGTGACCTAGAACAATCCATGCAGTCATCAAGAAATCAGATTTTTCAGGACTAAGGGATAAGTTCATTTCAATGCATTTGTTTAACACCTTTCACAGGTTAAAGAGAGCCTCTTGGAAATCACACCCATAGGGTGTGAAATCATCCATATAAATTTCTACTGCATCATGGACTAGCTCTGCAAAGATACTCAAGACTTCTCTCTGGAAAGTGGCAGGGCATTTCATAGACCAAAAGGAAGGACCCTATAAGCAAAAGTACCCCAAGGACAGGTAAAGATGGTTTTACCCTGGTCCTCTGGGCTGATATTGATTTGATTGTACTCGCTGAATCCATCCAGGAAAGAGAAGAAATTATTTCCTTCCAGACCATCTAGTACTTGGTCAATGAAAGGTAGAGGAAAATGGTCCTTCTTTGTGGCTTTGTTTAGCTCTCAGTAATCCACACAAATCCTCCACTTTCCACTTTTCTTTAGAACCAGCACCAGAGGAGACACCCACTAATTATCTGAGATAGGGTAAATGAATCTTGCATCCAACAACTTCTACTGTTCTTCTTTGACTATATCCTTGAGAGCTTGATTCATTCTCCTTTGGGGTTGGCAGACTGGCTTGCAACCTTCCTTGATGTAAATGTGGTAAGTACAAACCGAGGAGTGTACTCCCTTAATTTCTTTGTAATTCCTAGCAAAGGCATCCAAATTCTCTCTTAGCATGTTACATAACTCTTCTTCTTGGTGTAGAGAGAGGGGTTGATTTTCAATGCTCTTTCAGGGCCGAATTCTATTGTCTTGACACGAGTAGGATTTGAGTTAGCTAAGCCTAGATCAATCCTTGGTTTTCCTTGGTTTCCTTCACTACTTCCTCCAGAGACATGGTGTTGGAAGTTTTATTTTGGAGGATGTGTTCAATCAAATCATCTTCATCAGGCTATCCTCTTCCTATGGAAGTTTCTAGGGTATATATTTGGGAGGAGTAGACTTCATCTTCTTCCTCCTCTTCTAGCCATAAAGGTAAGTCATGTTCTAGGGATGGCTGAATAGGAGGGTATAGGACCAATTGTTTGGATAAATGCCCATTTTTGATAGTCATATTTCCACTTATGCAGCTTATGTGGGCTTTGGCAATGGCTAACCAAGGCCTCCCAAGGATGAGAGGATAACCATTGAATTTGGTCTTAGGCTAGAGAACTAAGAAGTCAACAGGGTATTCCAAGGAGTCAATGGAGACCATCACATCCTCAACAATCCCCTCAGGGTCTACTGTGGATCGGTCTGCAAGCTGCAAGACTGTCACGGTCTTCCTTAATGATCCCTGGAGATTCATATTGAGCATAGTGTCCTTAGTAATTACATTGATGGCAGCCCCAAGATCAATCAAGGTATGGGGGACAATGGTGCCATCGATGTGTACATCTACTACAAGACTCCCAGGATCTAGATACTTTGGGAAAAGTACCCGCCCCAACATTAAGTTAGACAACTGTGCAATGACATTAATGGTAGGGATGCCATTCTTTCACCTTATTAGATGTTTGAAACACTTCTGTTTGATCAAATTATTGTAGATGAGGACATCTTTGATCGCTTGGAGAAGCGGGATTTCGACACACAAATTTTTCAACTCATCCAAAAGTTCAGTCTCTTCTGAGGTGTGTTAGACTAGACGGGTTAAACTTTCAGGAAACGGGGGTGGATTAACTCTAGTCACACTTTCCTCTCTTTCCTCCTCACTCTCCCTAGGTGGAGATGGAGGTTGGTTATCCAGGAGCACTCTCCTAGACCTAAGGTTAATTTCATGAATTTCCACAACATAGGCAGGGTAGGATGTTTCTCCACTGTAGAACTGCTGTAACTTTCTATTGTTCGGGTTTAGGTTTAGTTGGGTAGGAATCTGAGGTTGTTTAGGTGGAGTAGAGTGTAGGAGCTGTGGTTGAGATTGAGGTGAAGGAAATAAAGATGGAGCTTGGTTGTATGAGTGCCTCCATCCCTGCGATGATGCATTCCAATGAGGTTGTGGAGGAGTATATGGCTGAAATGGTTGGTTGGCCCATTGGGAATGGTATTGAGGTGCAAAATACTAGGGAGAAGGTGTAGACTAGGAAGGATGACAAAGGGGGCACAAAGGGGGAATGGATGTGTTTTGATTAGGGTCGTAATATGAATAGGATGACCCTTACATACCCTATTGGTATGGTTGGGGTCCACGAGGCCTCCTTTGACTTATGTAGCAGAGTTTTTCATTCACCCCTTCGGTTCCCTGATACACAAATTTTAATCCAGGTAGAGAAGGACACTTGTCTATGGGGTGGTTTTCCTCACAGGATGGGTAGATTTATATAAGGGTCAATGGACACTCATTCCTAGGGTGCCTCCTTGTGCATCTAGGGAAGAAGATGGCTGATGCTCTCTCTGCTTCCTCCTGCTTCCTTTTGATTTGCATAGTGTCTATTTGCAGAGCAAGGGTTTACAACATTTTACTATTAAAGTCTTCCAACATGTTCCCAATTTCACTTCTTATGGATGTAGTGGAAGAAGGTGAACTGGCCACCGTTTGACTAGCCCTACCCTTCTTTCTAGCTTTCCTAGAATGATTCTTGAAAACTGTCTTGAGATCATCATAGGGTAACTGGTATATGTCCCCTCCCGAAAAAACGTTTAGGGTTTCTAGAAGATCTTCCCTGACCCCCCTGAGAAGGACTAACATAAGTGACTCAGGATCGAGTGTGCACTTTGCCCTTTTATAGCTAAGCTGGAATCTTCCTCATAATCCTCTAAGGAGTCATCATGTCCCAAGGTCATTCTAAAAATTTCCTCTTTGGTATCTTTGGACCTACAGTAGTCCCTATACTTGTTGTTGAAATCTTGTTGCATATGAGCCCAAGTGGTGGTACTATCCCTAGGTAAGCCCATGAACCAGCGCAGGGCTGCATCCTTGAGAGTGGATGGGAATAATTTCAACTTCTTGTCATCAGAGGTGAAATCATAAGTTCTACATATGACAACAAATTAAAAAGAAAAAAAGTATCTGGATCTTTTAAGGTCAGGACATGGAAGTGAGGAAGAGTAGAGGGGCTTATTTTTTTTTAATCTTGGCATCCCCATTAGTTTATCTGATAGGAAAAGCATCCTCAATTCTTTCCCTGTCTCCCCTTTCATTTCTATTTTCAGCCATTGTGTCACTTGGAATGATTTCTTCTTCTTCCCGTATAGGCTCTTCAAAAATGTCTCGCTATTTTCCTAAGGGGTCCTCTAGATCACAAACACCAAAGAAGAGGGAAGGTTAGCTGTTTGAAGTGGTGGGGGTATTTGGCAGAAATTTTCCTAAATTATCCCTATTCCTACGAGGCATGAAAGGAGTGTTTTTTTTTTGAGTTTTAAATTACTTGCAGAATTGAAATAAACTATAACTAAATTGAAACGATTTACTAAATGGAACTAATTGCAGAATGAAAGAGATAAGAAAAGGAAGAAAGAAAGAAAAATCACATCTACTCAGACACCTCCCTGGCAACGACGATAAAAAGTGATGAAAACTAGTATTGTAGTAAGGATGCTTCAACTCCTGGGGCTACCAACTTTAATTCATCAATCTGGGGTTCATACAAACTTGGAGGTGACAGTGTTGTATACATAAATATATGTAATTAGTCTCCTCTTTGTCACTACTAAGCTAGGGCGATAGACCACTAGGGTTTCTCAAACTAGCCTTCTATTGACTAGAAGAAGTCTGATTACCAACTTGGAGAAGGGAAATTTACCCTAATTGGAAGAAAATATATGTTGTCTATTGCATGAAGGAAATACTGAAAGAAATGCTTGAAAAATATCATGAAATCCTCTATCTACTTGCTAACATACTTTGCTTGCAAAATAACCCTACTTTAACACCTGTGAGGTTTTAACTATTCTAAGCATGAAACCTGATCTAGAAAGAACTATCTATTGTGTGCATGAATAAATATAAAAGAACTTTTTTCTTTTTATATTTTTGCTTGAAACATGAAAATGATAATCTTGCTTGGTTCTTTGGCAGGGGATACAGGGGTGAAGGAAAAGGAGTACAATGGTTCATATGGCTTGGAGGGAAATTAGGGACCTAATACTAGCTTTTAGTGATGATTTTTCTCAATTCGGGCTCAAAACAGGCTACTATAGGTTTTGCTACAGGATGTCTACAGGAAGTACTAGTTCACCTACAGGATCCCCTGTTTTACTATAGGAACAGGATGAAAGCTTAGGGAGTCGTGTAGAAGGTGGGATGGAGCTTGGAAAAGGTGAGTAAGGAGGGAATAAGGCATGGGAGTGGTAGGAACTTACTTAGAACTCAAGCCAAAGCTTTGAGATGGTTGGATTTTCAATGGAGATGGAAAGTTTTCCTCATAAGGCAAGAATTGGAATTGAGACCTTAGTGACTTTTGGCAATCATGGGTGGATATGGCTTGGCTGAGGCTGATGAGATGAGGTCTCCCTACAATTTAGAAACTCCTACAACAACAAACATCATTCTTGGCATTCATACATAAATTCATCAAAGACAAGAAGGGTTTATTCAAATAGGAGAAGAAAACAGAGCTGTCACCATTTACTTCCTAAGTTCATGCATGGAAGTGCTTGAAACCAATATGAAGGCGAGATGAGATCAGTGCAAAACCTAAGAGATCAAAAAATACCAATTGAAACTTATCAATGAAACTGAAATATAATGACCTAATTAGCAAGAAAACCCTAGATTACACAAAAAACAATAATTTTATCTTTTTGGGCTGTGTGGGAAGTTTTCCTCAAACCATGATCCCTGCAAGGGAGAAATGAGGTGAGAACCACTTGTTGTTAGCCTTTTTGGAATATATTCTTATCACTACAATGCTACTATCATAACTATTCACAAATGGAAGCAAACTAATTAAACCTACCAATACATATACAACAAGAGGAACCTCTGCTAGGGTTGGGCCCATGTTGGATCAAGGGAATGCTGCTGATTTTCATTAAAGAAATCAGAAAAACATAAGATTGTTGGGTTACAATGCTTAAACTCAAAAACAACTTAGCTATCTTGAACAAAAAAATTTGAATGCTAATGAGGCTCTAGACCTCTTGATTTATACAAATGAAGTTACCAACAACTTCCTTAAATTTAGGGAGTGTTGGCTCCAATCTCGAGATCAATTGGTCTTCAACTGTCACTGGCTTGGCTTCCAATGAACTTCATGACTTGGCTGCTTACAACTCCAAGATGATGAGATTTGATGGAGGAATCTTCGAGTGAGTGAGGAGTTAAGGAGAGAGATCCTGTCTCCTAGAATCTCTTTTGATTGTCTCCATTCGAGTTCCTGCACTTTAATTAGCCAAAGTTTGCTCCAAAAATATGCAATCAATGCACATTAGACCACTAGACATGACATCTCATCTTTAATCTCCTCATTAAGAAAAACATAATTAAAACATGTAAAGAATGATGATAAAAGTTGATTTTAGTATGTTGGAGGTGCATTAAGGTCCATATAATTTACCCATTGATGAGCCTCATCAATATCCTCTTGATCTGGAAAGCTCTTATAGTTTTCTACTTGCTTGTATCTGATGACCATGCTAAGAAGAGTTTTCCTTTGATGATGTAGAGTGATGAAATGAAGGAAGTGGATCCTTCGCCTGCGAAACTTCCCCAGGTATGGTATCCACTTAAGGTTACCTCCTCTTGTATACCATTCTGAGAAGTAAACATGCTCTCCAAATTCCTTAGCCTCAAGCAAATGAATTTCTTTATGTACCTCCAGGGGTGCAACTTCGAAGAAGTTGGAAATTGATTCCCAACCAAACAATCTCTAATGACACATCAAAGAGGACCTCGAAGCACCTCCTCTATGGCTAGGGGTACATAAACTTGGAGCCATGACAACAAAAAACTTGCAATACAAATAACTACAAATGGTGGTTGAATGACCCACTTGAATGGACTTATAGATGATGGTACCTGGAGGGAAGCATATGGTTGAGGATACGTGATGGAATGGTAAATAATTTAAAGTTTAAACAATAGGGACTTCTAATGCCCCAATTAAAATCAAATGTTGAAGGTACCTGGGTACCAAACTCTACACACCAAAACTGGACAAGGAAAAAAAAATCCCTTCAGGGTCCAAGTTGTCTGGAACCACTGAGGGAAGCACTGGAACAAGTTCAAACATAGCTTCAGACCCAAAATTATGGAGAAAAATAACAAAGAACATTGACCCTTTGAAGAGGTAAACAACGAAGTTTGAGAAGAGAGAAAACACAAATGATTACCAATAACTAGTATATAACCCATCATCAATCAAAAGGGAAGAGAATTAGAATTAAACCATATCAATAAAGACCCAAGACTGAGTTTAAGGAGATGGTTCGACCTCAGGAAGACAATAACCAAGAATTGCATTAACACTACGAAAACTGTAGTTTGATAAATTATCCTAATACCCAACGAGCTCCCAACAGTGATGGAGCGATTGTAGAACTAGTCTTTGATTGTGTAGGTAATGAGCTTGTAACAAATACCTCCATTGAAATAGTCCTTGACATTATCATTGAGGGCCAGGAAGAAAATACCTCCATTACTGCATGCAATATGAGAATGTTAACAATATATATAGATCTTTGTCATGACCAAAACCCTCCACCACCCTGAGTCCTTTTCCATGTAGATATAAGGCATCCAAAATGTGAGTATGAGTGTGTGGAACAAGGAAAAACACTGGTACACGTTACATTGGTAGCCAGGTGTATAGTATGAAACCATAGGCTTTCCTGCCGAGACCAAAAACCATAATTTGCTCATAAATGAGCTTACCTTGGCTATCAGAAGGGAGTGTAGAGGAATCCAATCCACCATGAGAGGGGAAACCCATATCCAAATTGACAAAAATGAATGTATAGTTGGGCATTTTACCACACATAAGGATTAACACTCCTTTCTGCACACATTTAAGGCACTTCAACTGTCAATTTTGTAAACATTTATGCAATATGAAATCCTGGCATGCTAGTGTCATGCTCCACCAGGTATAAGGCACTTCTCTACCACCGAGGGCAACAACCTTGTTGACCACCCAAATTTTGCGCATTCTGATTATGACAACGCTGTTGGGAAAATACCACCGGTGGTTCTTGGTACCAAAGCATCTCATGGTTATAATGTAGTGGCCATAAAATCACCCCCATCGGGGATTTGTACACCCACACTTAATTTATCCTGTTTGATACATCTCTTTAACTCCGTGGCATCCTTTCTCCTATAAATCACTGACCAAGGTTCATCTAAAGCTACATGCCCATTCATGCAACTCCAATCCGCCAACACATCAACTGTTTTATTTCCTTCCCAACACATGATCCAGATTTAAATAGGAATGCAAAAAATTACAAATATAACCCTAAATACAAAGATGAAGGAGAAATAACAATTCATTTCATTAATATCTAATACTGAAATATGCTTACCAATAGAATGGAAATAAGACTAGCTCAAGCGATGGTAACTTATCTCTGAGAAGAGATGTGGTGGTTACATGCCTCTAAACTATGTTAAAATTAGGCTCAAAGGCCTATTTATTATTGAGAAACAATGGAAAACCCTAACATCCAAAAACCTAACCCTAGGAGATGAAGCGCCAAACTATGGGCCCCGTTTGGGTAAATTAGTACATCAACTTCCCGGGGTTGTAACTTTGGCATACGATCTCCATTTGACGCGCACAATACCTTGTTAGAAAGATCTATCTGAGGAATACAACTTGTGAATGACCATCATCAATTTTTGAACCCATGTTGGTCTTGGTTTTCCCAAAAAAACGTCTTTTAGGGCCTCAAAACGGCTCCAGAAGTTTAGGACCCGAAAAACTGCCAAAAATAGTAAATTGTGATACAAATAAGGAAACTGAAAAACTGAAAGAAACAATGGTGGGGGTCCAAGTGGAATAGGTGGGTCACCACCAATATCCAGCTAGATCATTACTCCCTCCCTGGAAAGCAATGGTCCCCATTGTGTTCATTTCCTCCATGAGATGAGGAAACTTCTACTGAACTTGGTCCCTGGTGAGCCACTTGCCATGGTGAAGGAGTTGGCCTACTTTGACAACTCGATATAGTTGGATCCTTTTCTGTCGGGTGTTCTTGATATGTGTGTCCATGATCTCATCATTTGTGGCTTGTTCCATGCAATTTGGATTTAACTCTCTAAGTGTGAGTTGTTTTGCAATGTCTAATGTGTCTAACAATGGTGGGAAGTATGGTCGAAGGCAGTCCACATTGAACACTGGGTGCAGGCCAAGGAATGGGGGAATGTTGAGCTCAAATGCATTGTCTCCCACAACCTTGGTAATGGTGTAGGGACCATATCAGAGTGGTCTAAGTTTCCGATAGGCTCCGGTAAGGCATTGCTTCTGCAAATGCAACCTGACTTTGTCGCCCACCTGAAACTTGTGTGCTACTCGATGTTGATCATGTCCCTGCTTGTACTTGGCACTTGATTTGTCCAGAATGTCGTGGACCTATTGGCGAATATTTTGGATGTGCTCAATGAAGCCGTTTTCCTTATCGGCTTAAGACTCAACATGAGCCGAATCTTCCTTAGTAGCTGCAAATGGTATGGCCACATCAATAGGACATAGTGGCTGGAATCCCAATCCCACCTAAAAAGGGCTGTGGCCAGTCGAGCTGTGGAGAGCCCAATTATAGCTGCACTTGACATAAGGGAGGATCTCATCTTATGTGTGTGGATGATTTGAGTTGTACATGCACAAAATGTGTACGGTCATCCTCTTGACGACCTCTGTCTGGCCATCAGTTTGGGGATGGAAAGCTGTGGACTTAGTGAGCTTGGTGTCCAACATCGACTAGAGATTGAACCAAAATGTACTAAGGAAACTGCTGCCCGATCTGAGATGATAGACTGTAGGATCCCAAAGTGTACCCACACTCATTCAAAGAAGAGTTTAGGAGTGGCTTTTGCTATGATATTCTTCTTGCAGATTGCCATAATGGCCATCTTCAAGAATCTGTTGACGACCACAAAAACGCAGTCGTTGCGATGCTTAGTAGAAGGAAGGCCCAACATGTAATCCATGGAGATGGATTCCCAAGGTCGACTAGGGGTAGGCAACGAAGTATAGAGGCCTTACTTCTTGATGGTCAGTTTGGCAATGGCTCAGGTAGTGCAAGATTTGATGTATTTCCTGACATCCTGTGTAAGATTTAGACAATAGAAATACTTCTACAAGACTGTCACCATATTCTTGACCCCAAAATTCCCAGCGGCCCGACTATAGTATGCTTCCCAAATCATCTTGCCATGTTCACTTGAAGGAACATAAAGGTGTCCCAGGTGGAATAATAGAGTATCCTGGAGGTGAAAATCTAGAATTTTCTGACCCTCCAAGAGCATTTGGTATGTTTGGCCGAATTCTAGGTCACTTTTGTAGAGAAGTGGCCAATTAGAAGTCTTGTGCCCACAAGAATTGAGAATGGTGGTTAATGCCATGATCGATGGTCCGCTGAGGTAATCTGCAACATTATTGGAGTTTCCCTTCTTATACTTGATATTAAAATGGAACTATTGCAGGTATGTGGACCACTTCTGATGGCGATCATTTTGCGACTTCCCTTGCATCTGTATGAACTACAAGGGTCCGTGGTCTGTGTGGATGACCGTTTCCTTCCCCAAAATGTAATGCTTCCATTGTCGGTAGGCCTTCATAATGGGATCATGTCACTGCTTGTACTTTCCCCCTTGAGTTGGTCTAGAAGGTCATCAATACGTGGGATCGGGTACCTATTCCAGACAATGATCTTGTTCAGTGCCTGATAGTCAATACAAAGTCTCCAAGTCGCATCCTTCTTCTATACCAACACGATCAAGCTCCCACAAGGTGATGAACTCGAATGGATGTGACACTTTTGCAGTAGGTCCTGAATTTTCCTCTTGATTTTGTCATTCTCTAGAATAGTGCGCCGACAGATTGGTCCATTTGGAAATGAAGCACATGGGGTCAGATCAATGGAGTGCTTGACTTGACAGTGTAGAGGCACCCCTGTGGAGGAGCTGAAGATGTCCTCGTTCTCCTCCATGACCTTGTTCATCTGTCGTTGTTGTGTGAAGGGGCTCTCTCTGGAGATCGTGGTCACTGTATTCTTCTTTCCCTCATCCATGAAGGGCTTGATGCTCTATGGAAGGCGACACTACTGGCTCACACGAAGATCCTGTCCTTTGTTAAGCCACTCGATGGTGTACATTTGTGGGTGTGATGTGGTCATTAAGCTTAGCTGCTTCACAAACTATGCCAAAATGAGGTTCTTTTGGCTCCCGGTGTCAATAATGAACTATAGTGGGGAACCCTTTACTCACATCTAGGAGTGGAAGAGGCACTCCTCCTCCTCTAGATCTTTAGGTTCCTCCTTATGGATCTTTGTGGTGGAAACAGTGGCGTTGGAATCTGCATCGATAATCTACTTCCCTTTGTCATTCCCCTTGTCAGGTTATGACTCAGAGTTGGAAATTGAATTCCAAAGCCTTCATCTCGGCCACCAATGATTGCTTGGCCTGACACTCACTTGTGTTGTGAGTGGAGCTCTTATGGAACTCACAACACTTTTCGTGTCCTTCTTCGGCTTCACGGTGTTGTTGTTTGCTTGCAACTTTGGCAGGTTGTCCTGGGCTCCCCCGCCTTGGATATTTCCTTTGTTCTATGGTTTGTGGGCACCTTTACCTTGCTTCAGATTCATAGATCCAAAGTCTCGCTTCTTCTGTTTAAACTTCTGCTTGATCTTGACGGTGTATTGGTACGCTAGGCCGAGGGAGGAGATGTCCAAGAACTCCATCTCATCCTATATTGTACCTATGTAGGTAGCCACAGTATTTGAGTACCAAATATTTATCAAAATCATTGATACCCAGCTTCGTGTGAAGGTTATGAAAATCATTGGTAAACTCGGCACATCTTGGTCCCTTCCCTGTCATAGTGTTGTCCACTTTATGTATTTATCCTCATAGCTCCTGACAGGGCAGTACTTCTCCTTGATGGCATCCTGGACGAATTCCAAGTGGGTGCGATTGAAATTAGTGAGGTCGTACTTTCATCCTTCAGCTCACAGTAGGTTTCCCACTAGTCCTTTACGTGGGGGGTGGCTTTCAGAATAGCAAAAGAAATCTTTTCTCGGCTGGAAAAATCATGAACAAAAAAATATCCTTCTAGAAGATTTAACCATTTATCGACGACATCTGTATCTATTTGGCCCTCAAATATGGGAATGTCAAAAATTTTAATTGTACCTTAAAAGGAGTGGAGCCTCCAGAGTGGCTGTTGGATGTGGATGCATCGCCGATGGGCAAACATTGAAGGATCTAGGAAAAGTTATCCAATATCATGTTCCTTTGTTTCTCAAGGGCCTCCTCGAACAAAATTTTGATTGGATCTCCTACTCCCTCATCTTTCTTTTCTTTCCCCATGCATGACCATCGGGGTTTGCGAGGCTGATCTTGCAAAGGTTCAACCAGATCGAGCCCTAACTCCTTATATCCTAACCTCGTTGGGGACATGCAAAGAAAAATAGAGAAAGAGCAGACTGCTCTGATACCACTGATCCGGATTTAAACAGGAACACGACAAATTACAAATATAACCCTAAATACAAAGATGCAGGAGAAATAGCACTTCATATCATTAATATCAAATACTGAAATATGCTTACAAACAAAATGGAAATAAGACTAGCTCGAGTGATGGTAGCTTATCTCTGAGAAGAGATGTGGTGGTTACATGCCTCTGAACTGTGTTACAATGAGGCTCAAACTTGTGTGGCACCCCATGTTGATCGTGTTGCTGCTTGTACTTGGCACTTGATTTCTCCAGAATGTTGTGAACCTATTGGTGGATATGTTGTATGTGCTCAATGAAGCTATTTTCCTTATTGGCTTTGGACTCAACATGAGCCGAATCTGCTTGAGTAGCTGCAAATTGTATGGCAACATCAATGAGACACAATGGCTGGAATCTCAAGCCCACCTAAAAAGGGTTGTGGCCAGTGGAGCTATGGATAGACCGATTATAGCTGTGTTGGACATAGGGGAGGCTCTCATCCCATGTGTGTAGATTCTTTGAGTTCTACATGTGCAGAATGTGTACGATCATCCTGTTGATGACCTCTGTCTGGCCATCAGTTTGGGGATGGAAAGCTTTGGACTTAGTGAGCTTGGTGTCCAGTATCAACTAGAGATTGGACCAAAATGTACTGAGGAACCTGCTGTCCCGATCTGAGATGATAGATTGTGGGATCCCAATGTGTACCCACACACGTTCAAAGAAGAGTTTAGGAGTGGCTTCTGCTGTGATATTCTTCTTGTAGGCTACCATAATGGCCATCTTCGGGAATCTGTCGACGACCACAAAAACACAGGAGTTTCCATGCTTAGTAGAAGGGAGGCATGACATGTAATCCATGGAGATGGATTCCAAGGTCTACTAATGGTAGGCAATAGAGTATAGAGGCCTTGTGTTGGGAACGAGATTCCCCAAGGACAGTTTTGGGGCTAAAAGTCCATGTTTTGGGTCAATTTTGTAATAAAGTAGTAAAGTATCTGAATTTTGTGGTCGCAGAGCGCGAAGGTGTCAAGAGTCATAAAGGTTTGTCCGCCCTTATTTTGTAAAGTGTAAAGTCGGTTGTAAAGATATACCCATGGTCTGTGGACCATGGGATTGTATAAAAAGAGCTATAGTAAGTAAGCTCTAAGTAGTCTTAAGTTGAAGAAGAAGACAAGTCTTGGAGTCTTGGTAGAGAAGTCTAAGTGTTTTGGGTCTTAGTGTAGGTAGAGGCTCTGTAGCCGAGTGTGCAGAGGCCTAGGGTGGAAATTTGCAGCTAAGTGCACAAACCCCTGCAGCTGTGTGTGCAGAGGCCTAGGGTGGAAATTTGCAGCTAAGTGCACGAACCCCTGCAGCTGTGTGTGCAGGGTGGATAGAGTCTATAATAATCTGAAGATATCAATAAAGAGAAGTGTTCTACAAATTCCGTGTCTTTATTTCCTATTAATGCATTTGTTTATATTTCATTTTCGGTTTAATTTACAATATTTATGTGGTGTGCGAATATATGTGATTATATTGGGTAAATGAACACAAGTAAGAATATCAGATTACGTAGCATTAACTATGATTGTTTAGTAAGATAAGTAAAACACTTAAGATAACTTGTGAACCTGTACAATATGTTGTCATAGCAGTGTGAAAGTACCTAGACCGTAGGTTAGGGTTGCGTGAAGGTCAATCATACTCCTTCGCAGAGGTATTGAAGGGTGGAATAAAGGGCTAGACTAACAAAGCCCTAGACTTTAGTGACCTACGTGAAAGTAGGAATAGAGGGTATAAACCGATATCACGCCCATCTCAGGGTGCGGAAAATTGGTTCCAACATCCCCCCATACTGCTTTAGGTGAGACTTCAGTTCGCACTCCACAGGCTGATGCCGAAAGGGCCAGTAGTGTAGGGATTTGTTTGGCTAACTAATACTGAACCTGGGTTAGGCCCCACATAACCAACAAATGGTTCCGTTTCCAAGACCAAAATCTGCATGAGAGATGTGTGATGTTGTATCACTGGAATCCAACTAAGAAAGAGATCGAAGACTGGTTGGACAGGAAGATCCACTAATTCGCGGCGCAGGAGAACAGAATTCCGCGACTGGCAAAGGAACAGTGGCTGGATAGGTACCTATATACAAAAATCCATGATATCTTTTTCTATTCCTTTCCTGTTGAGTTATATGAGTGGATCGCAAAGCTAGCAGATAGCCAAGGAAGGTGGAGACTTAACAGTCCTATTGTCTAAATCCTGGAGTTAGTACAGAGACTGGAAGCCTATGAGAATAAGATCACCCATGCTGTCGATCATTGGCTAGATCGCATAATAGGAGGATTTGTGACTGAATTCCCGGTCGATACCTCAGTTAGTTATAGCGAGGCAGATCGACGTTTTTTCAAAGGTCTGCGAGGTAAGTACTTGAAGTCTTTGAATACCTGGATTAAGATGTTATTATGCGAAAAAGGGGTTATGCAGCTACCTTGATGTTTGAAGCTACGCGAAGTGGAAAGACTTACAAAAATGAAGGAAGAAAGGGTCCTGATTATAGCCCACTGATTTCACCTCCACTGGGTGACGAAGAGGGAGTAGCGTAGACTTCTTCATGAAGTACAATTAAGTTAATAGGACAGGGATTTCCGCGACTGCCACTTCCACCCACATCACCTCCAACTTCACCACCATCACTTGCGACTTCACGCATACCACCACCACCTCCACTGTAGTTCAACATGGAAAATTCAATGAAGCTGCCTTTGTTTAAAATCTTGGGAAATGAGGACCCGGACCAGTTTTGGTTCATCGTGAAATCTATATGGGAAGGTCAGGGTGTCATAGATGATCACATGAAGAAGGCAACATTGGTTAGTGCTTTGGAGGATCGCTCACTAGCTTGGTACATCAAGTACTTTAATAATAACCCAAATGCTGGAGTGGCAGACATCCAGACCGTGATGAATAAAGAGTTCAGTAGGCCTAAATCCAAGGCACAGTCGATTGTGCGGTTCAAGGAAATCATTTTGAAACTAGGCGAGACACCTTGGGAATTGGATCAGAGGTTGAAGTGTAAAATCCATGAAGCTAATATGAACTTAACAGACGGACAACACCACGAGTGGTTCGTGGCTTCGTTCCTGCCTCACTTAAGGGTTGCATTGTCACAACAGAAGATTACGACTCAGGAAGAGGCCTTGGAGATTGCAATGAGATGGCATGAAACATCGATGCAAGATCCAAATCTGGGGTTCAGTAGATCCATGCGTAGTTGCAAAATATTTGCCTCAAAATGCAAAGTTTGAAGCAAGACAGAACACTTTGACCGGAGGTGCGCGAAGAAATATGGTGCCTGAATTGTAAGGGTCAGGGGCATGAAAAAGATCACTGCCTGGTCTTTGCTAACTATATTATAGGAGGAGGACCAATGCCTTTGAGGCCAGAGGCCCAAGCAGGACCGTGTGTGGGGCATGCGTTGTGGTGCGCTATATGTCAGGTAGCAGGAAAAAATAAGACTGATAACTGTCATTTGCTGCAAAAGTTTGTACAAACACTGCAACAACTGTTACGCAACTTCTATAGGTCGGTAGGGCATGATGAGAGAAAATGCAGAAGTTATGAATTGATGATGGAAAGAACACCCGCCTATAGGGTTCAGGCAGAAACACATCCCCTTGACCAGAGCATAGGAATGGTGCGACCAAGCTTTCACGGGCGCGGACGAGGCCGAGGCGGAGGAGGACCTGACAGAGGTCGAGGACAACTAATCTGCTACAGTTGCGGATGACCAGGACACTATGCCCGCGAATGCGCTAACCCTATGCAACCATCGTGCAAATATTGTACTCAATTTTATCATGAAATAGAAGACTCTCCTACGTTGATAGCAAGGATACACGACAAAGGGGTGCTACCACCTGAGGCGACTTAGAACTTGCGGAAAATTAGGTCTGAGCCTCGCGAAGAGGATCTAAATGTGAATATAGTGCTCCGAAGTGGAATTGCAACAGGGGATGATAAGGGGAAACAACTCGAGGACAACACATGGGTTCGCAAAGCTCCGGCGAAGGAGGCTAAGTTTGACTTAGAGCGCGCACGCGACCATGGAAAATTTTAGGGGCTAATGTTCGCCTAGTGGGCTAATTTTCCATGATTTTTCCAAAAAACAATTCGCCAATTTCCAATTTTTATAAAAGATGATTCGCCCAAATTTTAGAATATAAAATTATTTTACCTTAAAAATTGCCAACATTATATAGTGGCTATATGATAAATCATTATAAATTTGAATAATTTTACAAATATATCATTGAAAAATTTATAGTTTGCATATTAGGGATTAGTGAGATTCGCCAATGTTTCTAAACTTCAAGAAAATTTTTCATCCTTAAAATTTTCCTTGCGCGAAACGTTCATGGAAGCAAAGAAGAGCTTCACTGAGGCCTCCACCTTAGGGAGCAAGGATAAGCCCAATCAGGAAATGGACCCTTCTATGCTTAGGACCTTTCTAGAGACCTAAATGAAGTTGCTGCACGATAGAAAGGTTGTGAAGGTATTACAGGAGCTTATAAATAGATGCGTCAGAAACACTTCAGGTGAACCGTAGGTGGTACGAAAGATTGGTAAGCATAAAACAAGGACACGACGAGAAATGAGAATGACCATGTAGATAAGTGAATATGAAATGGATTAGGTTATTTTGGATTTGGGGTCAGACGTGAATGTTCTGCCAAAGTAGACTTGGGAGCGGATGGGAAGACCCGCGCTGCAGTGGTCTCCAATTTAGTTAAGGATGGCAAATCAGTAGAAGATCATCCCCATGGGACAACTACAAGGAGTAACTGTACATATTGAAGGCACGAGCACATTGATTGACTTTGTAGTGATAGAAATTATGGATGACAACAAGCCTTACCTTGCGCTCCTTGGCATTGATTGGGCTACTGACATGAATGGGGTAATCAACCTAAAGAAGTGAAAGATGATATTTGAGAAGAAATCGCTCTGCGTAATAGTACCCCTAGATCCTGTTGAAGGATTGCGCTATACTGAACCAATTAGCGATTATGAGAGCGGTGACGATTTTGAATACATATATAAGATAACAGTGCGAGACAAAGATTTGGTGAATCCAACAATGGATGAACGAATTACATGGGATCGCGAGAGTTCCTGCACCTCAGACTTTGATGAAGAATTAGAGCGCTGGTAGAATCAACTACATGAAGTAACCACGCCGAGCTTTAACATGATGACTCGGCCGCTACGCTGTGTATCGTCAGAGGTAAGAGATTTACCCACTTATGATGGCCTGAATGATGTAGATATATTTTTGGATGCATTTGAGATGGAAGTTCCAGAGAAGCAGCGCTTCCAGGATTTGGACTGGGCACTGCACGCTACGGCTATAAGATGGTGGGGTACGCACAAGGGCAGTTTTGATGATTGGAGTGAGTGCAGGAGGATGATGAGAACATGCTTTGGGAAGCCGAAGGTATGAATGACAGACAAGTATGACGCGAAGGATGATCCGCATGCACACTTGGCCAAATGGGCTAAGGCTTATGGAGCGAAGCCCCAACCTGAATAGGTGCACTTGTTTTGTCATACTCTGGATGTCATCCCGATGAACTGGTATTTGGAAATAGAGCTCCGCCATGACATAGGTGAATGGGATATTCTATGCAAAGGATTCATAATGACATTCAACTTTGAAGATGGGTTTGACTGTATTGACGAAGCGCTACAAGAAGTGAAAGCAAAAATCTTTAAGATACCCAGGATCCCTTGGATCTGATTCAACCCGATTGGACTACTCAGTTGAGCCACACGCTGGAACGCTGTAATGTGACTGTTAAAGAAGATGAGGATCCGTGAAAGATTAAAATCCCTGAAATAGAGGGTCACCGCAAGGTTGAGGGACCATAGATTAAGAATCCTGATATAGCTGCACCAATGAAAACGAAATAGGTAAATATTGGTACGGAGGTAAAGCAAAAATTCGTGAAGATTGTAGATTACTGGGATGACGCGATGGTGGATAAGGTCACTGAATTTCTCCGTGAATACCAAGATTTGTTCCCTACCATGTTTACGGAGCTAAAATGGATAATAGGAGACTTGGGTGCTATGAAGATCACATTAAAGCCCGACACAAAGCCAGTTAAGCAAAGACTTTATCGTCTCAATCCGAAGTATAAGGAGAAGGTCTGCTTAAAGCTAGACAAGATGCTCAGGACAGGTATTATTGAGCCCATAGAATAATCTGATTGGGTAAGCCTAATGGTGGTACAAGAAAAGAAGTAGAAGGATGAAATAAGGATATATGTAGATCTCAACAAGTTGAATGATGCTTGCGTACATGATCCTTTCCCGACTCTGTTCACTGATGAGGTATTGGATAATGTAGGTGGCCAAGAAGTGTACTTCTTCACTGATGCGTTCTCTGGGTACCATCAGATCAAAATCACGTCGGAGGATAGAAGCAAGACGACCTTTGTAACTGAGTGAAGATGTTTTTAGTACACTGTAATGCCTTTTAGATTGAAGAATGCACCTGTGATTTTTTTGCATGTAGTCATTGTTGTGTTCAAGGAATTTATTCATAAGTTTCTGGAGGTGTACTTTGATAAATGGACTGTGTTTGCACTCGTAAAATGCCACATGGCAAGTCTGCATCTGATGCTAGATACTTGTCGAAGGTACAAAATTGCGCTCAATTTGAAGAAATGCCTGTTTTGTGTTCCTTTTGGGACCCTGTTGGGTCATGTGGTTTATAGATAGGGACTGATGGTAGATCCCACGAAGATCGCAATAATACTTAACTTGGAGGCACTGAGGAGTGTGAAACTGTTGCGCGCAACCTTATGACACACTGGGTATTACAGGAAGTTTATCAAGGGCTATGTCCAGATCACTGCGCCTTTGGAGAAGTTGTTGAAAAAGGATGTCACGTTTTGTTGGAACGAGGACTGTAAGAAAAGCTTGGATGTATTGAAAGAGAAAATCGTCACCGCACCAATTTTAGTCTTCCAGGATTGGAAGAAGGAGTTTCAAGTACATGTAGACGCATCATGTAAAGTGCTGGGAGTAGTGCTGATACAAGAAGGTGGAGGAGAATTGGACCATCCTATAGCGTACGAAAGCAAGAGGTTATCCAAGGATGAGAAGAACTATTCCACCACCAAGCATGAAGGGTTAGCCATGGTATACGCACTCCAAAAGTTTAGACATTATTTGCTGGGTGGACATTTTACGATGTATACAGATCATTCCAAGTTGAAATACCTGGTCAATAAGCCTGTGTTGGGGGGGAGAATCTGTAGATGTTTGTTATTGTTCCAGGAGTATGATTTTGAGTTTATTGTGAACCCTGGACGACTGAATGCGGGACTAGACCATATGTCGCGCATCGAAATAGGGGAAGAACCCACTAATTTGGAGGAGGAATTGCCTGACGCGTAGCTATTTGCAGTGTGCATTGCGGATGGTCACTTTGAAGACATCATACACATCCTAACGATAGGAACTGCCCTAGAAGGTTGCACTGTCTAGCAGAAGAAGGAGTTAGTGGTGCGTACGACAATTTTTTTTGTCATTGTCAAACATCTTTACAAAATGGGGTCTGATGAAGTATTGTGACGATATGTACTGGAGTTTGAAAGGGACAGTATCCTCGTGGACATTCATGAGGGTGCCATGGGAGGCCATTATGTAGGAAGAGCAACAGTGCAGAAGATTCTATGCGTAGGTTTGTGGTGGCCAACCCTCCATCAGGATTCAAAATCTTACTGCAAGGCATGTGATGTGTGTCAAAGGACTGGCAGGCCGTCATTGAGAGATGAGCTGCCTATGAATCCACAGATGACATTACAACCCTTTGAGAAATGGGTGATAGATTTTGTGGGACCCATTCAGCCCTAAGGGAAGTAGAGGAGAGCATGGTACATTATCACCGTGACTAAGTATTTGACTCGATGGGAAGAGGCACAACCTGTGAAGGATTGCATAGGCGCGTCTGCTGCAAAGTTCATCTTTGACTATGTATTGACGTGATTTGGGTGTCCAAAGATTTTGATGAGTGATCACGGTACACACTTTCTGAATGAGACGATCAACGCGGTGATAGAGGAATTTCAGGTAAATCACTAGAAGAGCATGCCTTATCACACACAGGCTAATGGGATGGTGGAAGAATTCAACAAGGTGATCGAGAACACGCTGACCAAGGTTTGCAATGCTCAATGAAGTGATTGGGACCTATTCATACCCACAGTTTTATGGGCCTATCAAACGTCATGCAAAAAGTTGACTGGATAGACACCCTTTAGGCTTGTATATGGCATTGAAGTAGTGATGACCATGGAATACATTGTGCCTAGTCTGCACATAGCGACACTCATGGGTATGACGGATTGCAGAGCCTTGGAAGAGAGGCTTGTGCAGCTAGCTAAGCTTGAGGAAGAGACATTTCTAGCTGGATTTCACTAGTAGGTCTAAAAGCAACGCGAAAAAGCATGGCATGACCGACACAGTAAGCTGTGCACCTTTAAGGTAAATGATTTGGTTTTGTTATATGACAACAAGTTTCATAAATTTATAGGGAAATTCAGAATGCACTAGTTAGGGCCCTATGTCATTAAGGAGATTACTGACGGTGGAGCAGTTCAGTTGGTTAAATTGAATGGAGATCCCTTCCCAGGAAAAGTGAATGGCAGCCAATTGAAGCAATACACCGGTGATCAAGTCAGGTGACTATATGAGGGTAGCACTGTCGTAGAACTAACTATAAACTACACTACCCGGGTTAGGGAGCTGCACGATTGGAGGATTGTGCAAAGTAAGGAAGTGTCACAGGGTTCGCAACAACGCGAAGCAAGCTGCGCTACTTAGGGAGAAATCGCGCAGGTCAGCCAGAAAGTGACCGTTAAAGTCACTGTTCATGATTTGACAGTAGAAATGTGGCCAAATGGAGCGGGTGGCTGGCATTTAAGACGAAATTTATGGGTAAGATCCTTGGAAATCTGCCGCCAATCCAACATTAATGAAATGAATGTGGGGGGAACAATCGGATTTGAATTCAAAATGCCCTATAAATTACAAGTGGCTGCCTAGCAAAAAAACACTTGGCATTTTGAGAATTGAGTTGTTGAGATCTCAAGCGTACATGAACTGTGAGAACTTTGAAGCTTTGATAGCCAGTTTAGTATTTGAGACATTGATGAAGGTGACACAAAAGTTATTGCATAACATCACGTCAACAACCGCAGAATTTATGGATGCCGAAGCAGTGAAAACCGAGGAGGCTGTGCTGAAAGTTGTTAGGGAGGCAGAGGAAGCTACTCCAGAGGTTGTCGAGGTATTATCTGAAGTTCCCAAATCACCACGAAAACACGTAGACTGAAGCCAAACCCAACCAAGGAGAGTTCGAAGGATAAGAAGGGAAAGCAGGCTGCAATACCAGTGCATGCATCGCTGAGAAGAAACCCACCACACAGGAAAAGAGTAAAGCCATTAACCTAGAGCTGGAGGAGGAAGAAATTGAGGACATCCCAATGGATGATGAGGACTTGGGGATAGACGTGGAGGAAGTTGAAGTCTAAGGTGCTGACCCTATCACTCGGTTTCCTGAGTATGTCCCTCTGCGCAAGGGCAAGACCAAGGTACCGAAGGACATTGACGAGAGCAAGGTCCCCTTGCAAACCCCCTGCTGCCACATGAGGTTTCCTTTGAAGGACCGCGCTTGAATATTGGGACTTAGCTGACCATGAGAAGTTCCTGCACTTGGTGACCGAGCAGCTGATGCCTCCCATTATTGACACAACCATCGTGATGACCGCATTGGAACCACGGAGGTGGCTCAGAGGAGTAGACAATGCAGGTCTGCTCAACATGCTATGGATGCCGCACTACAACCGCACCTCGATTACAGTATTGGTCATCAAGCAGATGCTATGCTTGGTGCATGATGGGTGTTTGTGGCTAGAGGAGCTAATACCCATAACCAATAGATTGATCCATAAGATCACATGGCTACCCTACACAGGAGAAAATCTGGCCATGATGTTTGGCAGAAACGATGGCGAGCAGGCCCTCGCAGAGGCCATGAAGGAGAAATTTAAGCTTATGAAGAAACCGTGTGACTATGCCATCTCAAGTATCAGTGACCCTGTAGTCAAGGTGTCCACATAGATCTTGGTGGGAAAGGTTATGAGGAAGTGTTGCGTAGATGAAATGTTGACACCATTCATTTCTCTTGCAGCCCAATGTGCCGAAGGAGTCTAGTTCAATTAGGCACACTACCTCTACGGTGAGTTCCTTGCAAACTACTGCGAGGAACAAGAGCTCAGCAAGACCTTCCACTATGCGTGGCTCTTGCTGTTTATTGTGTTGGTAGCATGGGAGTTGCCAGAAGATAGTCAATTCCTCTTGGTTGCGCCGGACCTACCACAAGCAGGGAAGTACGCTTTGCTGTGGGCGACCAAGGATGTTCAACACATCAAATATAGCAAGATCTTCTAGATATTTATGGATATGAACATCCACATGGCCATCAATCACAAACCGTGGTTGTCGCCCACTGTGTTTGCTAACTTGCAGGGGCACGCAGAATTCAAGGCAGACTTTCACCATGTGTCGATCAGGGTGCGGAAGGACCCTGCGTGGGCATGGTATGAATTGCCTTACTTGGTAACAGATGACACAATGGATGCAGTGCTTGATCGTTCGCTGGCAGAGTGGCACACTACATCAGAGTTGGTGGTGGGGGCAAGAAGTTCCGCCATGCAGCACAAAAAGGAGGAGGCCAAGCTCAAGATGACGCTGCTGGCCGAGAAGAGGAAGAAGGAGGCTACCGATAAGGCCTAGGTGGAGCACGATACTTCCAAGTAGACAGAAAAGCAGACAGGTGGAATAGAGCGGGGCTCTGACAAAGGTGCGAGTTCACCTTCGCCCGACACAGAGGAAGAAATAGATGAGAAAATAGAGTAGCACCGTGCGGACCCACAGGAAACGTCTGCCCACATCAAGCATCCAAGGAAACAAGAGAAAGGAGGGTCGAGGAAGAAATCCAAGGCCACTAAGTCGTCGCTGGACCCAATCACCCTCATAGAGGGCGATTTGCATGACATTGGAGACATGGTGCGAGATGTCACCACGGAGGCCATACAACAGTTTGAGAAGTAACAACAACTTCTATTGGGGAGCATCCAAACAAGTCTGTAGGAGCTGCATGCTCGTGCCTCACAGGCTGGCACAATGTCCACCAGCCCCACAATCAGTACTTCAGAAGCTGCCGAGATGTTGGGTGCAAAAGTCTCCAGTGCGATAGTGTTGTCAGATGGAGCACTGACCACAGAGAATGAAGCTGATAGGCCCACTGTTAGCACCCTCAAGGGAGTGGGGTTGAACTTGGTAGCACTCCCTGGCAAGGCGCTCCACCTATTATAGGATGGAGTGATTACGAAGCTGAGGGCCCGTGAACAATACACTTTACAGGTGATCAACGAGTAGAGGATTAACAATGAGAAGATGGCCCTACAACGAGACTCTGCCATTGCCGCTGTGATCGAGGTAACTGACAAAAACAAGCGTATAATTCAGGTCGTGGAGGAGGCATGCCGAATGGTCCCAGAGTTTGCCATTCCTAAGGAAGAACTGGTTGAGGTGCACGTCCGCAAGCTTCGTATAGGGGTGAGCAATGCTCACACAAAGATGGCTGGGGTTCAGCTGGAGTTGAACCTACAGATTAATGAATTAAAATTGAAGGCCCAGCCTTCAACTCCGCTAGAAGTAAAGGAGTAGGGTGCAACCACTATCACAGAGGCGATAGTGGCGACTGACAGTGCAGTAGCAGACTGCACACAACCTTTTGAATAGTCGTTCGAGGTCCTGACGAGATTGCGGGAGGACCCTAATGTATAGTGGCTAGAGATGAAAGCACAAGAACTGCAGTAGTGCTATGACGAAGTAAACGGTACAACACGAACCGTCACACTCACACAGAGACTGGAAAAGCTGTAGGAGACCAAGTAGTTGAAAGAACAAGTAGATGCAACGCAACACAAGGAGGCAGTGCTAAAGGTGCGATTGAAACCCTAGTTGGATGAGGCTTACGTGGTCATAACCTCTATTGAAGGAAATCTTGTGAATCTACAAGCAACTTAGCAGAAGCTTCAGGTCGACAATTCAGAAGTAGTGACCAAGTAGATGGTTGAAGAAGCGAAGCAAGTGGCTGCCCAGTGCACTGCCGAAGTCACAGTCATACAGGTCGAGCTAGGAGGTCTTCAAGCCAAGATCTCCACACCTACAGAGTGACTCGAGGATGATTCATTGTGTTTGTGTTGGGGGCTTGTTCGGAACGGGATCCCACAAGGATAGTTTTGGGGCTAAAAGCCCATGTTTTGGGTCAATTTTTTAATAAAGTAGTAAAGTCTCTGCATTTTGTGGTCATGGAGTGCGAAGGTGTCAAGAGTCATAAAGGGTTATCCACCCTTATTTTGTAAAGTGTAAAGTCAGCTGTAGAGATCTACCCATGGTCCGTTGACCATGGGATTGTATAAAAAGAGCTAAGTAAGCTCTAAGTAGTCTTAAGTTGACTATGAAGAGAAGTATTGTAGTCTTGGTAGAGAATTCTAAGAGATTTAGGTCTTAGCGTAGGTAGAGGCTCTACAGCTGAGTGCGTAGAGGCCTAGGGTGTGCGCGAACCCCTGCAACTATGTGTGCAAGGCGGATAGAGTCAGTAATAATTTGAACATATCAATAAAGAGAAGTATTCTACAAATTATGTGTCTTTATTTCTTGTTAATGCATCTGGTTGTATTGCATTTTGGGTTTAATTTACAATACTTATGTGGTGCGCGAATAAATGTGATTATATTGGGTAAATGAATGCAAGTAAGAATATCAGATTACATGACGCTAACTATGATTGTTTAGTAAGATAAGTAAAACACTTAAGATAACTTGGGAACCTGTACAATATGCTACCATAACAACGCTAAAGTACTTGGACCACAGGTTAGGGCTGCGCGAAGGTCAATCACACTCCTTTGCGGAGGTACTGAAGGGTGGAATAAAGGGCTAGGCTGACAGAGCCCTAGAACTTAGTGACCTGTGAGAAAGCAGGAATGCAACGTATAAACCAACATCATGACCATCACAGGGTGCAGAAACTTGGTTCAAGCATCCCCCCATACTTCTCCGAGTGAGACTTCGATTCGCACTCCGTGGGCTGATGCTGAAAGGGCTAGTAGTCTAGGGATTTGTTTGGATAACTAATGCTGAACTTGGGTCAGGCCCCACACAGCCAACACCTTGCTTCTTGATGGTCGTTTTGGTAATGGCGTGGGGAGTGCAGGATCTGATGTACTTCCTGACATCCTATTGAAGGTTTGGCCAATAGAAATAATTCCATAGTACTTCCACAATTATCTTGACCCATAAATGACCAGTGGCCTCACTATAGTGCAGTTCCCAAATTATATTGGCACGCTAGCTTGAAGGAACACAAAGGTGTCCCCAGTGGCATAACAGGGAATCCTGGAGGTGAAGATTTGGAACTTGCTGACCCTCCAAGAGAGTTTGGTATGTTTGGCCAAATTCTGGGTTGCTTTGAAGAGACGTAGCCAATCAGAAGTCCCATGCCCACAAGAGTTGGGCACAGTAGTTAACGCCATGATCGGTGGTCAGCTGAGGTAGTCTGCAAAATTATTGGTGCTTCCCTTCTTATAATTGATATTCAATTGGAATTGTTGCAGGTATGTGGTACACTTCTGATGGCAATCATTCTACAACTTCCCTTGATTTTGTATGAACTGCAAGAGTTGGAGGTATGTATGGATGACCATTTCATTCCCCAAAATGTAATGCTTCCATTGTCGGTAGGCCTGCACAATGGAATACATCTCTTTGTAATAAGTGGGATACTTTCAGACTGTGTATGAAAGTGTCTCACTGTGATATGCCACTAGATGCCCATGTTGAGTAAGGACTACCCCAATAACATAGTCAGAGGTATCTGTCTCAATCTCAAATAGCTGTTGCAAGTCTGGTAATGTGAGCGTTGGTGTAGTGAAGAGTCAATGTTTCAACTCTGCAAATGCCTTCTGTTGAGATTTAGACCAAAATAATTTTTCTTTCTCTCCTCCCTTGGTGAATTGACTCAAGGGCCAAGTGATATGAGAAAATCCCAACACGGACCTGCAATAGAAATTGGCCAGATCCATAAAGCTTCGTAGCTCTTCCAGAGTGGTTGGGGCTGGCCAATATTGAAAGACTTGGATCTTGGCTAGATCCACATGCATCCCCCGTTCATCAATAATGTATCCCACATACTAAACCTGGGTCATGCCAAAAGTGCATTTCTCCAAATTAGCACCCAAGTTGTGTTACCGCAGTGTTTGGAGGACCTGCGGGATGTGGTGGAGGTGCTCTTCCTAACTCTGGCTGAATATCGGGATGTCATACAAGTATACCACTACAAATTAGTTGGTGAATGGCTACAAGATGTCATCCATTAGCCTCATGAAGGTTGCAGGAGCATTCGTAAACCCAGAAGGCATAACCAACCATTCAAAAATGGCCTCCTTGGCTTTGAAGGCAGTTTTCCACACATCAGATGATTCGATTGGTACCTGGTGATATTCAGACTTCAAGTCAATCTTGCTAAAATATTCCCCCCCTTGAGTTGGTCTAGAAGGTCTTCAATCCATGGAATCAGGTACCTATTCCTGACAATGATATTGTTCAATGCCCGATAGTCAATACAGAGTCACCAAGTCACATCCTTCTTCTCTACCAACACGATCAGGCAACCAAAGGGCGATGAACTCGACCAAATGTGACCTTTCTGTAGCAGAGCAGAGGTGATGTTTCAACTCTATGAGTGCCTTTTATTGAGATTCAGACCAAAATAATTTTTCTTTCACTCCTCCCTTGGTGACTTGACTCAAGGGCCAAGTGATATGAGAGAATCCCAACACAAACCTTCAGTAGAAATTGGAAAGACCCAAAAAGCTACGAAGCTCTGTTAGAGTGGTTGGAGCTGGCCAATCCTGAATGGCTTGGATCTTCGCTGGATCCACATGCACCCCATGTTCATCAATAATGTGTCCCAGATACTAAACCTAGGTCATGCCAAAAGTTCATTTCTCCAAATTAGCACACAACTTATGTTTCCGCAGTGTTTGGAGGACCTGTTGGATGTTGTGAAGGTTCTCTTCCCAACTCTCGCTGAAGATCAAGATGTCATCCAAGTATACCACTACAAATGAGTTGGTGAATGGCCATAAGATGTCATCCATCAACCTCATAAAGGTTGCAAGAGCATTCATCAACCCGAAACACATAAACAACCATTCGAAAAGGCCCTCCTTGGCATTGAAGGCAGTTTTACACACATTAGAGGGTTTGATTGGTACTTGGAGATATCTAGACTTCAAGTCAATCTTGCTGAAATATTTCCCCCCTTGAGTTGGTCTAGAGGGTCATCAATCCATGGGATCGGGTACCTATTACTGACAGTGATCTTCTTAAGTGCCTAATAGTGAATACATACTCTCCAAGTCGCATCCTTCTTCTATACCAACACGATCGGGCTCCCACGAGGTGATGAACTCGGCCAGATGTGACCTTTCTGCAACAGGTGCTAAATATGCCTCTTGATTTCATTGTTCTTTAGAACGAAGCACCGATAGATTGGTCCATTGGGCAACGAAGCACCTGGGGTCAGATCGATGGAGTGCTTGACCTGACATTGCAGAGGCACCCTTGTGGGGGAGGTGAAGATTTCATCATACTCCTCCATGAACTTGTCCATATGTTGTTGTCGTGCAGAGGGACCTTTTTTGGAGGTCATGGCTATCATCTTCTTATTTCCCTCATCAATGAAGGGCTTGATGCCGTATGTAAGGTGACACTGCTGGCTCACGTGAAGATACCATCCCTAGTGAAGCCAACCAATGGTGTACAATTATAGGTATGCTGTGGTCGGTAAGCCCAACCACTTCATGATCTCTACCAAAATGAGGTTCTTTTGGTCCCTGCTATTGAAAATGAACTATAGCAGGGAACCCTTTACCCACATCTGGGAGTGGAAGAGGTGCTCCTCCTCCTGTGGATCTTCAGGTTCCTCCTCTTGGATCTTTGTGGTGGAAATGGTGGCATTGGGATCCACATCGATAATCTACTTCCTTTGTCATTCCCTTGTCAGGTTCTAACTCAGAGTTAGAACATGCATCTGATTTCGAAGCCTTCAGCTTGGTCACCAGTGATTGCTTGGACCAACACTCACTTGTGTTGTGAGTGGAGCTCTTATGGAACTCACACCACTTTCCCATGTCCTTCATTGGCTTTGCGGTGTAGTTCTTTGCTTGGGACTTTGGCAGGCTGTCCTAGGCAACCCTGCCTTGGCTTTTTCATTTGTTCTGCGGTTTGGTGGCACCTTACCCTTGCTTCGGATTCACAGATCCAAAGTCTCGCTTCTTCTGTTTAAACTTCTGCTTGATCTTGCCGATGTATCGATATGCTGTGATGAGCGAGGAGATGTCCAGGAACTCCATCTCATATTGGATGTACTTGTGTAGGTAGCCTCAGTACTTGAGTACCAAATGTTTGTTAGAATCCTTGATACTCAGCTTCGTGCGAAGGGTATGAAAAACATTGGTAAAATCCGACACATCTTAGTCCCTTCCATTTCACAACGTTGTCAACTTTATGTATTTATCCTCATAGCTCCCGAAAGGGTAGTATTTCTCCTTGATGGCATCCCAGAATGAATTCCAAGTAGGTGTGGTTGAAAAGAGTGAGGTCATACTTTCATCCTTCTGCTCATAGTAGGTTTCCCACTAGTCCTTGACGTGGGGGGCAGATTTCAGAAGAGAAAAAGTAATCTTTTCTTGGCTGGAAAAATCATGAATTGAAAAATATCATTCTAGAAGATTTAACCATTTATTTATGACCTCTGCATATATTTTTCCCTCAAATGTGGGAATATAAAAGTTTACTTGTACCTTAAAAGGAGTGGAGCCTCCAAAGTGGCTGTTAGATGTGGATGCACTACTGGTGGGCAACCATTCAAGGATTTGGGCAAAGTTATCCATCATCACGTTCCTTTGTTTCTTGAGGGCCTCGTTAAGCAATATTTTGATAGGATCTCATGCTCCATCATCTTTCTTTTCTTCCCCCATCGGAAGCCGTCAGGGTTTGTGAGGATGATATTGAAAAGGTTCAATCAGATCAAGCCCTAACTCATATCCCGACCTTTTTGGGGACATGCAAAGAAAAACAGAGAAGGAGGAGACCACTCTCATACCAATGATCTAGATTTAAACAAGAACACAAAAAATTAAAAATATAACCCTAAATACAAATATGCAAGAGAAATAACACTTCATTTCATTAACATCAAGTACTGAAATATGCTTACAAACAGAATGGAAATAATACTAGCTTGGGCGATGGTAGCTTATCTCTGAGAAGAGATGTGGTGGGTACATGCCTATGAACTGTGTTACAATGAAGCTCAAAGGCCTATTTATTATTGAGAAACAATGGAAAATCCTAAACATCCAAAAACCTAACCCTAGGAGATGAAGCACTAAACTATGGGCCCCGTTTGGGTAAATGGGTACATCAACTTCCCGTGGTCATAACTTTGGCATACGATCTCCCTTTGATGCACAAAATACCTCGTTAGAAATATCTATTTGAGGAATACAACTTTTGAATGACCACCATCACTTTTTGTCCCATGTTGGTCCCAGTTTTCGAAAAAAAACGTTGTTTAGGGCCTCAAAACGACTTCGGAATTTCACAACCCGAAAAATTGCCAAAAATAGTAAATTCTGCTACAAATAAAGAAACTAAAAAATTGAAAGAAACAATGGTGGGGGTCCAAGTGGAATAAGTGGGTTTCCACCAATATCCACCTGGATCATTCCTCCCCCCTTAGGAAGCAATGGTCGCCATTGCTTGAGTTCCTTCGTGAGATGAGGAAACTTCTGTTGAACTTGGTCCCTAGTGAGCCACTTGCCCTGGTGAAGGATTTTGCATGCTTTGACAACTCGATATAGTTGGATCCTTTAATTTTGGGTGTTATTGATTTGTGTGTCCGTGATCTGATCATTTGTGGCTTGTTCCATGGAATTTGGATTTAACTCTGTAGGTGCGAGTTGTTCTACAATGTCTGATGTGTCTAGCAATGGTGGGAAGTATGGTTGAAGGCAATCCACATTGAACACTGGGTGCATGCCAAGGAATGGGGGAATTTTGAGCTCAAATGCATTGTCTCCCATAGTATTGGTAATGGTGTAGGGACCATATCCAAGTGGTCTGAGTTTTCAATAGGCTCTGGTAAGGCGTTCGTTCTGCATATGCAACCTCACTTTGTCGCCCACCTAAAAGTTCTGTGGCACCTGATGTTGATTGTGTCGCTTCTTGTACTTGGTGCTTGATTTCTCCAGAATTTCATGGACCTATTGGTGGATATTTTGGATGTGCTCAATGAAGTGTTTTCCTTATCGGCTTCAGACTTGACATGAGACAAATATTCCTGAGTAGTTGCAAATGGTATGGCCACATCAATGGGACATAGTGGTTGGAATCCCAAGCCCACTTGAAAAGGGTTGTGGTCAGTCAAGCTGTGGGGAGACCAGTTATAGTTGTGCTAGACATAGGGGAGGCTCTCATCCCATGTGTGTGGATGCTTTGAGTTGTACATGTGTATAATGTGTACGATGATTGTGTTGATGATCGATGTTTGGCCATCAGTTTGGGGAGGGAAAGATGTGGACTTGGTGTGCTTGGTGTCCAAAATCAACTAGAGACTGGACCAAAATGTATTGAGGAAGTTGCTGTCCCGATCCAAGATGATAGACTTTGGGATCCCAAAGTATACCCACACTCATTCAAAGAAGAGTTTAGTAGTGGCTTTTGCTATGATATTCTTCTTGTAGGCTGCCATAATGGCCATCTTCGATAATCTGTCGACGACCACAAAAACACATTCGTTTCCATTCTTAGTAGAAGGAAGTCCCATCATGTAATCCATGGAGATGGATCCCAAGGTCGACTAGGGGTTAGCAACGGAGTATAGAGGCCTTGCTTCTTGATGGTAAGTTTGGAAATGGCCCAGACAGTGTAGGATTTTATGTAATTCCCGACATCCTTTCTAATATTCAGCCAATAGAAATACTTCTATAGTATTTCCACCATTTTCTTGACCTTGAAATGCCTAGTGGCCTGACTTTAGTGTGCTTCCCAAATCATCTTGGCATGCTCACTTGAAGGAACACAA
This sequence comes from Pinus taeda, assembly GCA_000404065.3. Lineage (NCBI taxonomy): Eukaryota > Viridiplantae > Streptophyta > Pinopsida > Pinales > Pinaceae > Pinus > Pinus taeda. The sequence continues at coordinate 21,128 of APFE030044863.1, read as the reverse complement.
AGGTGTCCCAGGTGGTATAACAGGGTATCTTGGAGGTGAAAATATGGAACTTGCTGACCCTCCAAGAGTGTTTGGTATGTTTGGCTGAATTCCAGGCCGCTTTTGTAGAGAGGTGGCCAATCAGAAGTCTCGTGGCCACAAGAGTTGAGCATGGTGGTGAACACCATGATCAGTTGTCGACTTAGGAATTCTGCAACATTATTGGTGATGCCCTTCTTATACTTGATATTCAATTGGAACTATTGCAGGCATGTTGACCACTTCCAATGGCAATCATTCTACAAATTCCCTTGTATTTGTTGAACTACAAGGGTCAGTGCTCTATGTGGATGACTGTTTCCTTCCCCAAAATGTAATGCTTCCATTGTCGGCAGGCTTGAAAAATGGAATACATCTATTTGTCATAAGTGGGATACTTCTGGACTATGTATGGAAGTGTTTCACTGTGATATGCCACTGGATGCCCCTGTTGAGTAAGGATTGCCCCAATAGCATTGTCATGTGAGCGTTGGTGCAGTAAAGAGTCAATGTTTCAACTCTGCGAATGGATTATGTTGAGAATCATACCAAAATATTTTTTCTTTCACTCCTCCCTTGGTGAATTGACTCAAGGGCCAAGTGATATGAGAGAATCACAACATAAACTTGCAATAGAAATTGGCCAGATCCAGAAAGCTATGAAGCTCTTCTAGAGTGGTTGGGGCTGGTCAATCCAAAATGAATTGGATCTTGGCTGGATCCACATGCACCCCCCATTCATCAATCATGTAACCTAGATACTAAATCTAGGTCATGCCAAAAGTGCATTTCTCCAAATTGGCACACAAGTTGTGTTGCCGTAGTGTTTGGAGAACCTGCCGAATGTGGTGGAGGTGCTCTTCCCAAATCTGGCTAAAGATTAGGATGTCATCCAAGTATACCAGTACACATGAGATGGTGAATGGCCGCAATATGTCATCCATAAGCCTCATGAAGGTTTCCAGAGCATTCGTTAACCTGGAAGGCATAACCAACCATTTGAAAAGGTCCTCCTTGGCTTTGAAGACAATCTTCCACACATCGGAGGGTTTAATTGGAACCTAGTGATCTTTGGACTTCAAGTCGATCTTGCGGAAATATTTTCCCTCCTTGAGTTGGTCCATAAGGTCATCAATACATGGGATTGGGTACCTATTCCTGATAGTGATCTTGTTCAGTGCCCGATCGTCAATACAGAGTCACCAAGTCGCATCCTTCTTCTGTACCAACACGATCAGGCTCCCACAGGGCGATGAACTCAGCCGGATGTAACCTTTCTGTAATAGGTCTTGAATCTACCTCTTATTTTTGTCATTCTCTAGAATGGAGCATTGATAGATTAGTCCATTGGGCAATGATGCACCTGGGGTCAGATTGATGGAGTTATTGACCCGACACTGCAGAGGCACCCTTGCGGGGGATGTGAATATGTCCTTGTACTCCTCCATAACCTTGTCCATCTATTGTTGTCGTGCGAAGGGGTGCTATCTGGAGGTCGTGGCCATCGTCTTCTTCTTCCCCTCATCTGTGAAGGGCTTGATGATGTATGGAAGGTGACACTGCTGGCTCATGTGAAGATCTCATCCTTGGTGAAGCCAGCTGATGGTGTACAGTTGTGGGTGCGCTGTGGCCGGTAAGCCTAGCCGCTTCACAACCTTTGCTGAAATTAGGTTCTTTTGGCTTCTGCTTTCGACAATGAACTGTAGTGGGGAACCCTTTACCAAAATTTGGGAGTGGAAGAGGCACTCCTCCACCTCTCGATCTTCGAGTTCCTTCTTTTGGATCTTCGTGGTGGCAACAGTGGTGTTGGGCTCCACATCGATAATTTTCTTCCCTTTGTCATTGCCCTTGTCAGGTTCTAACTTAGAGTCTGAACATGAATCTGATTTCGAAGTCTTTAGCTCGGCCACCAGTGAGTGCTTGGTCCGACACTCACTTGTGTTGTGAGTCGAGCTCTTATGGAACTCACACCACTTTACCATGTCCTTCTTTGGCTTCGCAGTGTCATTATTTTCTTGCGGGCGGGTTGTCCTTGGCTTCCCCACCTTGGCTTTGTCCTTTGTTCTGCAGTTTTGAGGCATCTTTCCCTTGCTCTAGATTCACAGATCCAAAGTCTCTCTTCTTCTGTTTAAACTTTTTCTCAATCTTGACAGTGTATCGGTATGCTGTGCTGAGTGAGGAGATGTCTAGGAAGTCCAACTCATCTTGCATGTACTTGTGTAGGTAGCCACGGTACTTCAGCACCAAATGTTTGTCAGAATCCTTGATACCCAGCTTTGTGCGAAGGGTATAAAAAAAATTACTAAACTCCAACACATATTGGTCCCTTCCCTGCCGCAGCATTGTCCACTTTGTGTATTTATCCTCATAGATCCTGATAGGGTAGTACTACTCCTTGATGGCATCACATAATGAATTCCAACCAGGTGTGGTTGAAAACAGTGAGGTCATAATTTCATCCTTCTGCTCACAGTAGGTTTCCCACCAGTCCTTGATGTGGGGGGCGGTTTTGAGAAGAGAAGAAGTAATATTTTATCGGTTGGAAAAATCATGAACAAAAAAATATACTTCTACAAGATTTTACCATTTTTCTACGGTGTCTATATCTATTTGGCCCTCAAATATGGGAATGTCAAATTTTACTTGTACCTTAAAAGGAGTGGAGCCTCCAGAGTGGCTGCTAGATGTGGATGCACTGTCGATGGGAAATTGTTGAAGGATCTAGGCAAAGTTATCCATCATCATGTTCCTTTGTTTCTAGAGGGCCTCCTCGAGCAATATTTTGATAGGATCTCTTGCCCCCTCGTCTTTATTTTCTTCCCCCATTGGCGATCATCGGGGTTTGTGAGGCTGATCTTGCAAAGGTTCAATCAGATCGAGCCCTAACTCCTTATATCCCTACCTCGTTGGGGACATGCAAAGAAAAATAGAGAAAGAGTAGACCGCTCTGATACCACTGATCCGGATTTAAACAGGAATACAAAAAATTACAAATATAACCATAAATACAAATATGCAGGAGAAATAACACTTCATTTCATTAATATCAAATACTGAAATATGCTTACAAACATAATGAAAATAAGACTAGCTCCGGCGATGGTAGCTTATCTCTGAGAAGAGATGTGGGAGCTACATGCCTCTGAACTATGTTACAATGAGGCTCAAAGTCCTATCTATTTTTTAGAAACAATGGAAAACCCTAAACATAAAAAAATCTAACCCTAGGAGATGAAGCGCCATACTATGGTCCCCATTTGGGTAAATTGGTACATCAACTTCCCTGGGTTGTAACTTTGGCATACGATCTCCGTTTGACGCGCACAATACCTCGTTAGAAATATATGTCCAAGGAATACAACTTTTGAATGGCCAAAATCTATTGAAGACAAATTTTGGTCCAGTTTTTCCCCAAAAACGTTGTTTAGGGCCTCAAAACAGCTCCAAAAGTTTAGGACCTAAAAAAGTGCCAAAAATAGTAAATTGTGCTACAAATAAGGAAACTGAAAAACTGAAAGAAATAATGGTGGGGGTCCAAGTGGAATATGTGGGTTGCGACCAATATCCACCTAGATCATTCCTCCCCCCTTAGGAAGCAATGTTCCCCATTACATTGAGTTCCTCCATGAGATGAGGAAATTTCTGCTGAACTTGGTCCCTAGTGAGCCACTTGCCTTGGTGAAGGAGTTGGCCTGCTTTGACAACTAGATATAGTTGGAGAATTTGCTGTCAAGTGTTATTTATCTGTGTGTCCATGATTCGATTAGTTGTGGCTTGTTCCATGCAATATGGATTTAACTCTATAGGTGTGAGTTGTTTTGCAATGTCTGATGTGTCTAGCAATGGTGGGAGGTATGGTCGAAGGCAGTCCACATTGAAAACTAGGTGCAGGCCAAGGAATGGGGGAATGATGAGATCAAATGCATTGTCTCCCATAGCCTTGGTAATGGTGTAAGGACCATATCAGAGTGGTATGAGCTTCCGATAGGTTTCGGTAAGGCGTTCCTTCTACAAATGAAATGAGACTTTGTCGCCCACCTAAAACTTGTGTGGCACCCAATGTTGATCGTGTCGCTACTTGAACTTGGCGCTTGATTTCTCTAGAATGTTGTGGAAATTTTGGTGGATATGTTTTATGTTCTCAATGAAGCTATTTTCCTTATTGTCTTTGGACTCAAAATGAGCCAAATCTACCTAAGTATCTAGAAATGGTATGGTCACATCAATGGGACATAATGACTGGAATCCCAAGCCCACCTAAAAAGGGCTGTGGCCAGTCGAGCTATGGAGAGCCCGATTATAACTGTGCTGGACATAGGGGAGGCTCTCATTCCATGTGCATTGTTGGCTTGAGGGGGCCTGACCCAGGTTTAGAGTTAATTAGCCAAATAAATCCCTACATTACTGGCCCTTTTGGCAACAACCCACGGAGAGCGGACTAAAGTCTCACCCGAAGTAATATGGGGGGATGCTGAAACCAGGTTTTCGCACCCTTGAGATGTTTGAGGGGTCGATTATAGTCCAACTGTGAATACCTTCATGTAGGTCACTTCGCGCACTATCCTGACTTGCGAGACCTTCGCGATATATTATAATCACCTTTGCATAGCCCTAGCCAGGGTCTGAGGTGCTTTCGCGCCACTAAGGCAGTGATTTGCGCTATTTCCAAAAGTTACACAATGATTATTACTTATCTTCTTATAATTGTTAGTTAACATCGCGTAAACAGATACTCTATCTTATTCACTTAATCAACAAAATCATATATTTTCACGCAACATATAAACAATGAAATTGAAATTTATACCCAATACATTTAATGCACAAAACAAGAAAAAGATACACAGAAATGATATGAAACATCTCTTTATTACTTCTCCAATGGTTACAGACTCGACTTGCTCTGCACACTCAGCTGCAAAGCCTTCTCCTACTCTACCACCCAAAGACTCGACTCTACACTTCAGACCAGACTCAATTCTTCTATTTTCTCCATTGATTCTATTTTTGTATAACTTAGAGCCTCACTCTATTTATACAATCCCATGGTCTGTGGACCATGGGTAGATCTATAAAGCTGACATTACATTAAAAAATGAGGGCGGAAAACCCTATGACTCATTTACAATCTCGTGCTCTGCGCCCACAAAACGTGGAGTCTTTACATCGGATTTAGTTAAAGCCTAGGCTTTAAGCCCCAAAACTCCCCTTGGGGGATCCCGCGCCCAACAGCCCCCCAACACAAACATCATGACTCGACCTTGAGTCACTCTGTTGGTGCGGAGATCTTCACGCGAAGACCTCCCAACTTTGCCCGAATTGCTGCAAGATCGACATCGCACTGAGCGGCTGCTTACTGTACCTCCTGCACGTGTTGTTCAGAGATTGCTGTCTCTGAACTGCTTCCCTGCATCTGTTTATAGTCTTGCGCCTCCTTTTAGATACCTGGAGCACTAACATTGTGCTTCGGTCAACTAGTCAGATAGCTGGGCCACTTATGTATGGCTTCAACTAACTGCCATTCACTCTTCCTGGGAAAGGTTCTCCATTTAACTTTACCAACGACACCACGCCTCCGTTTGTGACCTCCTTAATAACATACGGTCTAATTCAAGGCATCAAACTGATCAACGCTCTGTGGTAGTCCCCAAGTTTGTCAACATAAATGAGCTCATTCTGTTCTATCATCACAGTCTTTTTATCAAGAAAGTCCTTCTTTATTCTGTCCTCCAGCTTCTTGACTTCTGCATCCGCCATGGCGCTTTTCTTCCTGAACCAAACACTTTCATTCATGAGTTCTTGGAGCCTAAGGCTGCCTTGCTAGATCTTTTCATCAGGTCACAAGCATTCTTCTTCGAGCTCTTCCAATTGTGCAATACCTTCTTCCAAGGCTCCATGATCCATCATATCCATCGGTATTACAACGTTCACTCCATAGGCCAGCCTAGAAGGTGCCTGTCCCATCAGTTTTCTTGCACGTTGTCCTATAAGCACATAAAACTGCTGGTATGCGTAGGTCCCAATCACTTCGCTGCGCACTACATACCTTGTTCAGTGCTTCACACACTTCGTTACATGCTTCCGCTTGGATAACCTTCCATGTGATTGTTCTCTCCACACTCTTTCGTTGAAACTCGAGGAGATGTTTACGCATTTTCCCCCTCAACACATGCTTATTAACCGTATCTACCAACGCGAAGTTCATGTGCATTTGCGTAAGTTATTTTCCATATGTCGGTATCCTACTGGCTAGTTGTGTACGTGGTTTATCCCGTTCATTGCATTTATCTATCAATCACACTCTAGGCTTCCCAAACCATGTGCGCACCATTCATTTGCATTCACTCCAGTCCTCAAAGCTCTCTTTGTTTGTACCCCACCACCTTGCGGGCGTAGTGCGTAGTACCCAATTCAAAGCCTGGAACCATTGTTTTTCTGACACCTCCCTTTCAAACTTATCCAGGAAAGTATCTACCTCACTTAATCCATCATAAGTAGGCAGATCCCTCACTTCTGTCGATACAAAACACAACGATCTTGTCATCATGTTACAGTTCAGCGTGGTTACCTCATGTAACTGGTTTTGCCATCACTCTATCTCCTCATCAGAATCCGATGTATAGGAGCTTTCATGTTTCCACGAGCTCTGTTCGTCCACGGTGGGATTTACCCAGTCTTGCTCTCGCGTAGTTATTTTGTAGATGCAGTCCAAACCATCGTCACTTTCATAGTTGTGCACTAACTCTATATAGCACGATCCCTCAGTAGGGTCCAAACGTATAACTACGGGCAAAGACTTCTTCTCAAAAATTATCTTGCGCTGCTTCAGATTAATCATCCCGTTCATGTCAGTGGCCCAATCAATTCCTAAGAGAGCAGGGTAGGGATTGCTGTCATCAACAATTTTGATCACTTCAAAGTCTGCTAGCACGCTTGCTCCCTCAATATCCATGGTGATTCCCTACAATCGCCCCATAGGCATTATCTTATGTTGGTTTGCCATTCACAATTGAATAGGACACCACTGCAATGTATGCCTTCCCATGCGCTCCCATGTCTACTTTGGTAAAACGTTCGCATCCGATCCTAAGTCCAAAATTACTTGGTCCATCTCATATTCTCCAATCTACGTGGTTAGCCTCATTTCTCTCCTCGTCCTCATCTTATGCTTTCCAATATTCCAGATTACGCGCGGTTCTCCTGTCGCGGTCCCAACGCATCTGTTAATGAGTTCCTGCAATCCTTTTATAGCCTTACTATCACACAGTAGCTTCATGCATGTTTCTAGGAATGTTGTAAGCATAGATGGGTCCATTTTTGGCTTCGGTCTATCTTTGATGCCTGAAGTGGAGGCATCAGTGAAGCTCTTCTTAGCTTCCATGAAGGTTTCCTTAGCGCGATCCAAATCAAACTCTACTTCTTTCGTTGGAGCCTTGTGAACCCAAGTACTATCTTCAGGTTGTTTTCCTTTATCATCTCCCTTAACGATTCCACTTCAGAGCACAATGTTCACATTTGGATCTTCCTCACGCAGCTCAGACCTCATCATCTGTAGGTTTTGAGTGGGGGGAGGTGGTAGCACTCTCTTGTCATGTATCCTAGCTATCAGCGTAGGACAATATTTCATCTCATGATCAAACAAGGTACAATACAGACATGATGGACACGTTGGATTTGTACAATCATGGGCATAATGTCTTGGCCCTCTGCAATTGTATCATATCAACTGTCCACGACCTCTTCTAGTTCCTCCTCCACCTCACCCTCGTTTGCACCCCTGAAATCCAGTTCGCGCCACTCCTGCATTCTGGTCTAGGGGTCGTGTTTCGACCTGAACCCTATAGGTGGGAGTTCTATCCATCATTAGCTCATAGCTTCTACAAGTGCGTTCATCGTGTCCAACTGATCTACAAAAATGACAGAACAATTGTTGCGAATTTTGTGTATATTTTTGTAACAAATGGCAGTTGTCCGTAGCATGTTTTCCTCCTATTTGATAAATTGTGCACCACAAAGAAAGCGCCGTGCTAAGTCCTTCTTGTGCCTTCGGTCTTAACAACATCGGTCCTCTTCCCATGAGGTAATTTTCAAACATCGGGCAATGGTCCTTATCATGACCCTGACCCTTACATTTTACGCATCATACCTCTTTGCGCACTTTTGGTCGAGCTGTCCTGTTTCAGACTTTGCATCTCAAGGCATAAGTTTTTCAGCTGCGCGTGGATATGCTAAACTCCCAAGTTAGGATCCTACATCAGGGTCTCATCACGATCTCTAAGGCCTCCGCATGAGTTGTTAACTTCTGCTATGATAGCGCGCTCCTTAAGTGTGGCATTAACAATGCTACAAATCATTCACAATGTTTTCCATTTGTCAAATTCATATTAGCTTCACGAATTATGCACTTAGCCTCTGATCCAACTCCCAAGGAGTCTTGCCTAGTAACATTGCGATATTTTTGAAGCCAATGATCAACTGCGCTTCTGACTTTGGCCTGCTAAATTCCCTATTTACGCAATTTGGATATCTGCGATTCTCGCATTCAGATTGTCATTAGAATGCTTAATATACCAGGTCAGCGCGTGGTCCTGCAGAGCACTGACCAACATTTCTTTCTTTATATTATCATCTGTAACTCCCTACACTTCCCATATGACCCTTATCATGAACCAAAACTGGTTCGAATCTTCATTTCCTACTCCCTTGAACACAAGAAACTTTATCGTGCTTGCCATATTGACTCACGGTGGTGGTGCAGGTGAAGATGGGGGTGAAGGCAGTGATATTGGTGGTGGTGTGGGTGGGGGTGGTATGTGTGGAATCCTCTTCCTTATCAAATTGATCGCACTTCATGATGAGACCTTCATGAGCTCTTCCTCGTCCCCTCATGGAGGTGAAATCAAAGAGCTATTCTCTGGTCCCTTACTTCCTTCGTTTATGTAGGTTTTTCCACTTCACATAGCTCCGGACATCAAGGTAATTCCATAACCCTCTTTTTGCACAATAGCATTTTAATCCAAGTATTCAGGGACTTTACGTACTTACCTCGTGGTCCTTTGAGAAAGCGTCACTCTACCTCGCTATAGCTAATTTTAGTATCTACCGCGAACTTAGTAATGAATCCTCCTATAATTCGATCGAGCCAATGATCAATAATGCGCGTGATCTTATCTTCTGATGCTTCCAATTTGTGCACCAACTCTGGGGTCCACACAATAGGATTTTCGAGTTTCCACCTTCCTTGGCTATCTGCTAACTTTGAGATCCACTCGTACAGCTCAATAGGGAAAGATATGAGGAAAATTTCTTGGATCTATATGTGCAAGAAGAAATCTAACCACTCTTCTTTTGATAGTCGTGGATTCTTGTTCTCCTGCACTGCGAACTCGTGAATCCTCTTTTCCAACCAACCTTCATTTTCCTTCTTAGTTGGATTCCAATGATACGACATCAAACATCTCTATGTAGATTCTGGTCCTAGCAATGGAACCATTTGTTGGTATTAGGGGGCCTGACCTAGGTTTGGAGTTAATTAGCCAAACAAATCCCTACACTGCTGGCCCTTTTGGTAATAGCCCGCGGAGCATGGACTGAGGTCTCACTAGAAGCAGTATGGGGAGATGTTGGAACTAGGTTTCCACACCCTTGAGATGTCTGAGGGGTCGATTTTAGTCCAATTATGAATACCTTCATGCAGGTTACTTCGCGCCCTATTCTGACATGTGAGACCTTCGTGATCTATTATGATCGCTTTTGCGCAGCCCTAGCCAGGGGCTCATGTGCTTTCGCACCGCTAAGGCAACGATCTGCACTATTTTCCCAAGTTACACCACATATCTTACTTATCTTCTTATAATTGTTGGTTAACTTCGGGTAAACAAATACTCTATCTTATATTCACTTAATCAATAAAATCATGTATGTTTGCTTAGCATATAAAAAAGTGAAATTTAAATTTATACCCAATACGTTTAATGCACAAAATAGGAAAAAGATACCTAGAAATGATATGAAACTTCTCTTTATTACTTCTCCAACAGTTACAGACTGGACTTGCCCTGCTCACTCAGCTGCAGGGGTCCACACACTCAGCTGCGGACTACTAGGCCTCTGCACACTCAACTACAGACCCTTCTCCTACTCTACAACCCAAAGACTCGACTCTACACTTCAGACTAGACTCAATTCTTCTATTTTCTCCATTGATTCTACTTTTCTACAACTTATAACCTCGCGCTATTTATACAATCCCATGGTCTGCGAACCATGGGTAGATCTCTAAAGCCGACATTACATTACAAAAATTAGGGCGGACAACCTTATGACTCATTTACAAGCTCGCGCTCCGTGCCCACAAGACGTGGAGTCTTTACATCGAATTTAGTCAAAGCCTAGGCTTTAAGCCCCAAAAATCCCCTTGGGGGATCCCGTGCCCAACATGCATGGATTATTTGAGTTGTATATGTGCATAATGTGTATGATCATCCTGTTCACGACCTCTGTTTGGCCATCAATTTGGGGATGGAAAGCTGTGGACTTAGTGAGCTTGGTGTCCAGCATCGACCAAAGACTGGACCAAAATGTACTGAGGAACCTGCTGTCCTGATCTGAGATGATAGACTATGGTATCCCAAAGTTTACCCACACTCATTAAAAGAAGAGTTTAGTAATGGCTTCTGCTGTGATATTCTTCTTGCAGGCCGCCATAATGGACATCTTCGAGAATCTATCGATGACCACAAAAACACAGGAGTTGCCATGCTTAGTAGATGGAAAGCCCGACATGTTATCCATGGAGATGGATTCCCAAGGTTGAATAGGGTTAGGAAACAGAGTATAGAGGCCTTGCTTCTTGATGGTTGGTTTGGCAATGGCGCAAGTGATGAGCCTCAATGTTGCAACAAGAATGATTTAACTCCCAAGGGTACCGACTTTAATTATCAACCAAGGGTTCATACAAACTTAAGAGGTATTGACACTATATGTGCATCATACAATGTGTCATTCATTTGCTATCATGATGTAATGGAATGCATGTATTGAAATCAAATCCTAAACTAATTGCAGAAATTAAATGCTCGAAATGGAAACCTTAACCTATTGGAAGAAATAAAGTACAAGGAAAGAAACATATTATAATTGCATAAAGAGCATGAACCAAATGTAAAAGAAACCTAGATTAAACCTATTTATCACATGTGATGATTTAAACTAACTGAGCATGGAGTCTGATTTAGGGGCTATTAACTGCTATGTGCATGTGTGAATATAAAATAACTCATTTTTTTAATCTTTTTGTTTTATAAATGCAAATGCTAATATTTCCTTGTTCTTTCGCAGGGGAGATAGGTGTGGAGGAGGAGGGGTACAATGGTTTTGATGGCTTAGAGTTTAAGTAGATGCCTAATCCCAACTTCAATGATGTTTTTTCTAAATTCAGGCTCAAAATAGGCTGCTACAGGATTTCCCACAGGATGTCTACAGGATGTAGTAGTTACTACAGGGTCCCTTGTTTTATTACAAGAACATGCCGAAAGCTTAGGAAGTGGAATGGAGCTTGGGAAAGGTGGATAGTAGAATAATAAGGCATGGAGGTGGTGAACACTACCCAAAATTCAAGCAAGGGCTTCGATATGGGTGGATTTTCTCAATGAAAATGGAAAATTTTGCTTATAAAACAATATTTCGGATTGAGATTTTAGTGGATTTTGGCGACATGGGTGGATGAGGCGAACAAGATGAGGTCTCCCTGCAATGTAGAATCTCCTGCAACAACACACATTATTGTCTGCATCTATCCACAAATTCATCTATACATGGGAAATATTTATTAAATAATAAAAAATTTCTAATCTAAAATCTAGAAATTCGGGAACTAGTGAGCTAGCAAATCTATAAAATGCCTAACCTAATCAAGTGAAAAATGTAATGGGGTAATTTTTTTAATTAAATAGAACATTTTTGCGATTTAATGCAAGTGTAACCAACTCGATTGAAGCTTGTTAGCAAGCTCTAAAAAATAGCATAGATTTACTCTTCTTTGCTACAAAGGAGTTCCAGAAATCTAGGTTTGGGAATAAGAAGACTAATCCAAGTAGCTAAATTATTATTGTGACCTTCCAAATTTTTGCCAAGGATGAAATGATTCTTGTTATCCTGCAAAATAACTTACATCAATAATTCAACCCAATCCTACAACAAGAAATCATTAATACTAAATGCAGAAATAGAAAGAAACAAAAACAAGAGATGCATGTAGAATCAGAGTCCTATGGAGGAGAATACGATTTAGAAGATGCGCATGACACCAATATTCATTATTTTCACCAATACAATTATGTCCCTGCAAGAAAATACAATGGAGCTACAAAAATATGAGTTCTCTACACAAGAAGACTAATTAAAATTCCCCCTAGAGGAAAATTCGACTTGGTACTTATACAAAATGATTAGAAATAATTCCCCATGAAAGGACGAAGCTTTCCCCACCAAACACCCTTGATTAGTGGATCTAGTTCCCAATACTAGGAATCTGCATTAATGACAGGGAACACATTCCTAAATTTTCTTAATCATTGGAGTTCCACAATATGTGCCATAATTCCATAATATCTTGTTGATTTATTATTTAATATTGATCCTCCTGTAGTAGGGAGAAAGTCCCTAAATTATCTCCTCCAAATCTTCATAATCTGCCCAATATTCTCATAATATTCCAAAAAAATAAATAATATTAGGCACAAATATGCAATTATTCATAAACCTTCCTAATGAATATATTAAAGTTAAAAAAACATTATCTAATGCAAAAAGAGAGGTTTAATGTGCTAAAGGATGGTCAAATGGGCCTTATTTACATTTAATTTAGAGGCATGGGCCTTAATTTATGTTTAATTTAGAGGCCCATCAACAGGTAGTGCAGGATCTGATGTACTTCCCAACATCCTGTTGAAGATTTGGAAAACATAAATAATTCTACATTGTTGCCACCATTTTTTCGACCCCGAAATTCCTAGCAACCCAACTATAGTGCGCTTCCCAAATCATCTTGGCACACTCGCTTGAAGGAACACAAAGGTGTCCTAGGTGGCATAATTGAGCATCTTGGAGGTGAAAATATGGAACTTGCTGACCCTACAAGAGCGTTTGATACGCTTGGCCGAATTTTGGGTTGCTTTTGTAGAGAAGTGGCCAATTAGAAGTCTCGTGCCCACAAGAGTTGAGCACGTTGGTTAACACCATGATTAGTGGTTGGCTGAGGTAGTCTGCAACATTATTGGTGCTGCCCTTCTTATACTTGATATTCAAATGGAACTATTGCAGGTATGTGGACCACTTCTGATGGCTATCATTCTGCAACTTCCCTTGCGTATGTATGAAATGCAAGGGCTGGTGGTCTGTGTGGATGAGTGTTTCCTTCCCCAAAATGTAATGCTTCCATTGTTGGCAAACCCATATAATGGAATACATCTATTTTTCATAAGTGGGATACTTCCGGACTGTGTCTGAAAGTGTCTCACTGTGATATGCCACTTGATGCCCGTGTTGAGTAAGCACTGCCCTAATAGCATAGTCAGATGCATCTATCTCGACCTCAAATGGCTGTTGTAAGTCTGGTAATATGAGCACTGATGTAGAGTAGAGGTGAGTTTCCCTCATTCGTGAAGGGCTTGATGCTGTATGGAAGGCGACATTGCTGGCTCACGCGAAGGCCCCGTCCTTAGTGAAGCCACTCGATGGTGTACGATTGTGGGTGTGCTATGGTTGGTAAGCCCAGCTGCTTCATGACCTCTACTGAAATGAGGTTCTTTTGGCTCCCAGTATTGATAACGAACTATAACAGGGAACCCTTTACCCACATATGGGAGTGGAAGAGGCGCTCCTCCTCCTCTTGATCTTTGAGTTCCTTCTTATGGATCTTCGTGTTGGTAACAATGGCATTGGGCTCCGTATTGATAATTCGTTTCCCTTTGTCATTCCCCTTGTCAGGTTCTAACTCAGAGTCAGAACATGCATCTGATTCCAAAGCCTTCATCTTAATCACTAGTGACTTCTTGGCTTGACACTCACTTGTGTTACGAGTGGAGCTCTTATGGAACTCACACCACTTTCCTATGTCTTTCTTTGGCTTCACAGTGTTGTTATTTTCTTGCGGATTTGATGGGTTGTCTTGGGCCGCCCTGCCTTGGGTTTGTCCTTTTCTTTGCGGTTTGGGGGCACCTTTCCCTTGCTTCAGATTCGCAGATCCAAAGTATCGCTTCTTCTATTCAAACTTCTGCTCGATATTGACAACGTATTGGTATGTTGTGCCGAGCGAGGAGATGTCCAATAACTCCATCTCACCTTGGATTTACCTAGGTATGAAACCACGCTACTTGAGTACCAAATGTTTATGAGAATCCTTGATACCTAGGTTCGTATGAAGGGTATGAAAAACATTGGTAAACTCTGGCACATCTTGGTCCCTTCCCTGCCGCAGCGTTGCCCACTTTATGTATTTATCCTTATAGCTCCTGATAGAGTAAAACTGCACCTTAATGGCATCCTGGGTGTAGTTGAAAATAGTGAGGACGTACTTTCATCCTTCTTCTCATAGAAGGTTTCCCACTAGTCCTTGACGTGGGGGGCAGATTCGAGAAGAGAAATAGTAATATTTTCTCGGCTAGAAAAATCATGAACAAAAAAAATCCTTCTATAAGATTTAACCATTTATATACGGTGTCTGCATCTATTTGGCCCTCAAATATGAAAATTTCAAATTTTACTTGTACCTTAGAAGGAGTGGATCCTCTAGAGTAGTTGCTGGATGTAGACGCGCCACCGGTGGGCAATCGTTGAAGGCTCTGGGAAAAGTTATCCATCATCGCGTTCCTTTGTTTCTCAAGGGCCTCCTTAAGCAATCTTTTGATACGATCTCCTACCCCCTCATCTTTATTTTCTTCCCCCATGGGCGTCCGTCAGGGTTTGCAAGGCTGATCTTGCAAAGGTTCAACTAGATCAAGCCCTAAATCCTTATATCTCGACCTCGTTAGGGACATGCAAATAAAAAAGAGAAAGAGTAGACTGCTCTGATACCACTAATATAGATTTAAACATGAACAAAAAAATTACAAATATAACCCTAAATACAAATATGCTTGAGAAATAACACTTCACTTCATTAATATCAAATACTGAAATATGCTTACAAAGAGAATGGAAATAAGACTAGCTCAAGTGATGGTAGCTTATCTTTGAGAAGAGATGTGGAGGGTACATGCCTATGAACTGTGTTACAATTAGGCTGAAAGGACTATTTATTATTGAGAAACAATAGAAAACCCTAATTATCCAAAAATCTAACCCTAGGAGATGAAGCACCAAACAATGAGCCCCGTTTGGGTAAATTGGTACATCAACTTCCCGGGGTTGTAACTTTGGCATACGATCTCCGTTTGATGTGAACAATACCTCGTTAGAAATATCTATCCGAGGACTACAAATTTTGAAAGATCACCATAGGTCAATGACCCATGTTAATCCTAGTTTTCCCCAAAAACATCATTTAGGGCCTCAAAATAGATCTGGAATTTTAGGACCTGAAAAACTGCCAAGAATAATAAATTGTACTACAAATAAGGAAACTGAAAAACTAAAAGAAAAATTGGTGGGAGTCTAAGTGGAATAGGTGGGTTTCCACCAATATCCACCTGGATGATTCCTCCCCCCATAGGAAGCAATGGTCCCCATTGCATTGAGTTCCTCCAGGAGATGAGGAAACTTCTGCTGAACTTGCTCCCTGGTGAGCCACTTGCCTTGGTGAAGGAGTTGGCCTTCTTTGACAACTCGATATAGTTGGATCCTTTGTTTTTAGGTGTTCTTGATCTATGTGTCCATGATCCGATCAATTGTGGTTTTTCCATGCAATCTGGATATAACTTTGTAGGTGTGAGTTATTCTGTAATGTTTGATGTGTCTAGCAATGGTGGGAAGTATGGTCGAAGTAGTCCAAATTGAGCACTGGGTGTAGGCTAAGGAATAAGGGCATGCTGAGCTCAAATGAATTGTCTTCCATAGCCTTGGTAATGGTGTAAGGACCATATCAGAGTGGTCTAAGTTTCTGATAGGCTCTGGTAAGGTGTTCCTTCTACAGATGTAACCAGACTTTGTCACCTACCTAAAAATTGTGTGGCACCTGATGTTGATCATGTCGCTACTTGTACTTTGCGATTTATTTCTCTAGAATGTCATGGAACTATTGTTGGATATGTTGGATGTTCTAAATGAATTTGTTTTTGATATTGTCTTCAGACTAGACATTAGCCGAATCTGCCTGAGTAGCTGCAAAAGGTATGGCCACATCATTGGGACATAGTGTCTAGAATCCCAAACCCACCTAAAAATGGCTGTGGCCAATCAAGCTGTGGAGTGCCTAGTTATAGTTGTGCTGGACATAGGGTAGGCTCTCATCCCATGTGCATGGATTCTTTGAGTTTTACATGTGCAAAATGTGTACAGCCATCCTGTTGATGACCTCTGTCTAGCGATCAATTTGGAGATGGAAATTTGTGGACTTAGTGAGTTTGGTGTCCAAAATCGACCAGAGATTGGAACAAAATGTACTGAGGAACCTGCTATCCCAATTTGAGATGATCCCAAAGTGTACCCACACTCATTCAAAGAAGATTTTAGTAGTGGCTTCTGCTATGATATTTTTCTTGAAGGCCAACATAATGGCCATCTTCGAGAAACTGTCGAGGACCAAAAAAACATAGTCGTTCCCATGCTTAGTAGAAGGAAGGCCCGACATGTAATCCATGGAGATGGATTCCCAAGGCTGACTAGGGTTAGGCAACAGAGTATAGAGGCCTTGCCTCTTAATGATCAAATTGGAAATGATGTAGACAATGCAAGATCTGATGTACTTCCTGACATCCTGTCGAAGTTTTGGACAACAGAAACACTTCTGCAGTACTGCCACCTTTTTCTCAACCCTGAAATGCCCAATGGATAGACTGTAGTGTGCTTCCAAAATCATCCTGGAAATCTCACTTGAAGGAACACAAAGGTGTCCCAGGTGGCATAACGGGGCATCCCGAAGGTGAAAATATAGAACTTCCTGAACCTCCAAGAGATTTTGGTATGTTTGGCCGAATTCTAGGTCACGTTTGTAGAGAAGTGGCCAATCAGAAGTCTTGTGCCCACAAGAGTTGAGCACGGTGGTTAACGCCATGATTGGTAGTCGGCTGAGGTAGTATACAACATTATTGGTGCTACCCTTCTTATACTTGATATTGAAGTGGAACTGTTACAGGTATGTGGAACACATATGATGGCGATCATTCTGCAACTTCCCTTGCGACTGTATGAAATGCAAGGGTCGGTGGTCTGTGTGGATGACTGTTTTCTTCCCCAAAATGTAATACTTCCATTGTCGGTAGACCTTCAAAATGGAATACATCTCTTTTTCATAAGTGGGATAAGTTCGAATTGTGTCTAAAAGTGTCTCACTGTGATATGTCAATGGATGCCCATGTTGAGTAAGGACTGCCCCAATAGCATAGTCAGAGGCATCTGTCTCGATCTCAAATGGATGTTGCAAGTCTGATAATGTGAGCACTAGCGTAGAGCAGAGGCGAGTAGAGGTGATGTTTCAAGTCTGCAAATGCCTTATGTTGAGATTCAATCCAAAATAGTTATGCTTTTTCTCCTCGCTTGGTGACTTGACTCAAGGTCCAAGTGATATGAGAGAATCCCAACACGAACCTCCGGTAGAAATTGGTAAGACTTAGAAAGTTGCGGAGCTCTGTTAGAGTGGTTGGGTCTCACCAATATCGAATGACTTGGATCTTGGCTGGATCCACATGCACCCCCCATTCATCAACAATGTATCCCAGATACTGAACCTGGGTCATGTCAAAAGTGAATTTCTCCAAATTGGTACACAACTTGTGTCTCCGCAGTGTTTGGAGAACCTATCGGATTTGGTGGAGGTGCTTTTTCCAACTCTAGCTGAAGATTAGGATGTCATCCAAGTATACCACTACAAATGAGTTGGTGAATGTCCGCAAGATGTCATCCATCAACCTCATGAAGGTTGCAGGAGAATTCATCAACCCGAAAGGCATAACAAACCATTCGAAAAGACCCTCCTTGGCTTTGAAGGAAGTCTTCCTCACATTGGAGGGTTTGATTGGTACCTGGTGATATCTGGACTTCAATTCGATCTTGCTAAATATTCCCCCCCCTTTAAGTTGATCCAGAAGGTCATCAATCTGTGGGATTGGGTACCTATTCCGGACAGTGATCTTGTTCAGTGCCTGATAGTCAATACAGATGTTATAGACATATTTGGGCACTGCAACCCCAATCACATATGTCCATAAAATAAGGGTTTCTAAACCCCTAAAAGTGTTGTTTCATACCCTAAAGGATCAAGGTCAACTGATTACATCATTTCCCAGAAGTTATCCCTGAAAAACTGCTTAGAACTGGTCAAAACTTGACCATACAGACTGCTCCATGCTAAGGGTGTGATGCATACTAAAAAGCCCTTCTGTAGGGTGCCATGACTGAGAGCGGACAAATGGCAGAGGTAGTTTGCTAGGTGGAAACCCAGAGAATCTTCTAGAAACTGCTCATATGACACTTGCCTATCTGAAATCACCCAGGGATGAGTAAGAGATCATGAAAACTCCAAGTGGAACCAAGAATTATTAGTGAAATGGCACTAATAAAAATCCCAGAAGCTGACTCACCCCCTTGCAAATATCTATATATGGATCCCTCATCCTAGAGATCTGAAGGCTGGAATTTTGTATTTTGTAAGGAAGTGCTGTTTGCTTCTCTGTGAAGCATTGTATTTTTGGGTGATCTAGCTTTTCGTGAGGTGAAGAGGGATTTCATGCTAGGAGGATGGCACTGGATCAGACAATTGGGTTGTAATCCTCTCTTCTACTACTTCTATCAATACAGCTATTTGCGTTTTCCTCCATATACTTGTATATTTATGAATCTTGTATTTGTGTATGCATTTGTATGGTTAATGTACATCCGATCCTATATTGTTTATGGTTATAGATCTCTATGCTTTGATGGTATTTTGCTGCTTTCATTCTATAGGTGTTCTTTGAAGTGAGACAAGTGAGGAAGGAGTGGCAAAGCTCTATCAAAGGAGGGAGGAAACAAGAAAGGAGCCAAGCGAAAACTAGTGTCTATTCAGAGCTGCTAGTCCCACTAAGACGGGTAGCTATCTTAGAAACAAACAATTCAAAGTAACTTGTGTTTTCCTTTATGAGAGATAGATGAGAGAGAAGTAGAGAGCACCAACCTTAGTCTTTCGCTTGGCTCCTTACTTGTTTCCTCCCTCATTTGATAGAGCTTCGCCACTCCTTCTCACTTGTCCCAATTCAAAGAACACATGTAGTGTAAAAGCAACAAAATACCATCAAAGCATAGAGATCTATAACCATAAACAATATAGGATCAGATCTATATTAACCATACAAATGCTTACACAAATACAAGATTTAGAAATATACAAGTATATGGAGGAAAAATCAAATAGCTTTATTGATAGAAGTAGTAGAAGAGAGGATTACAACCCAACTCTCTGATCCAGCACCATCTTCCCAGCATGAAATCCCTCTTCACCTCATGAAATTCTAGATAACCCAACAATACAATGCTTCACAGAGAAACCAACAACACTTCCTTACAAAATACAAAATTCCATCCTCTGGATCTCTAGGATGAGGGATCCATATATAGATATTTGCAGGGGGTGAGTCAGCTTCTGGGATTTTGATTAGTGTCATTTCACTGATAGTTCTTGGTTCCACTTGCTAGTCCCACTAAGATGGGTAGCTATCTTAGAAACAAACAATTCAAAGTAACTTGTGTTTTCCTTTATGATAAAGAGATGAGAGAGAAGTAGAGAGCACCAATCTTAGTCTTTCACTTGGCTCCTTACTTGTTTCCTCCCTGCTTTGATAGAGCTTCACCACTCCTTCCTTGCTTGTCCCGCTTCATAGAACACCTGTAGAGTGAAAACAACAAAATACCATAAAATCATAGAGATCTATAAGCATAAACAATATAGGATCAGATGTACATTAATCATACAAATGCATACACAAATACAAGATTCAGAGATATACAAGTATATGGAGGAAAACTCAAATAGATTTATTGATAGAAGTAGTAGAAGAGAGGATTACAACCCTGCTGTCTGATCCAACGCCATCCTCCCAGCATGAAAGCCCTCTTCACCTCATGAAAAGCTAGATCACCCAACAATACAATGCTTCACAAAGAAACCAATAGCACTTCCTTACAAAATACAAAATTTTAGCCTCTGGATCTCTAGGATGAGGGATCCATATATAGATATTTGCAAGGCAGTGAGTCAGCTTCTGGGATTTTGATTAGTGTCATTTCATTGATAGTTCTTGGTTCCACTTGGATTTTTCATGATCTCTTACTCATCCCTGGGTGAATTCAAAGAGGCAAGTGTCATATGAGCAGTTTCTAGAAGATTCTCTGGGTTTCCACCTAGCAAACTGCCTCTGCCATTTGTCTGCTCTCACTCATGGCACCCTACAGAAGGGATTTTCAGTATGCATCACGCCCTTTGTGTGTAGCAGGTGAGATGCATCGTACCCTTAGCATGGAGCAGTCTGTATGGTCCAGTTTTGACCAGTTCTGAGCAGTTTTTCAGAAAGAACTTCTGGGAAATGATGTAATCAGTTGACCTTGATCCTTTAGGGTATGAAACAAAAATTTTAGGGGTTTATAAGCCCTTGGTTTATGGACATATGTGATTGGGGTTGTAGTGCCCAAATATGTCTATAACAGTTTCCCCCCAAAGCATGAGGTCGTAAATCTTCTGATGTCAGGTGAAATGCTTTATCATGAGGATCCGAGGTTTTTCGAACTGGAAGCTGACCTGTAATAAGATACAATACAATACATTATCTTCATAATATTTTCATGATCTAGCTAAGGCAGACATTCCCATGCTCAGCTTTATAAAGTCATTTTCATGTACATAGGACAGACAATCGTTTGTGTGGCAGATTGATGATTCTGGTAGAGCCATCATCCTTTAGCTTGGATGATTATCTATGCAG